>OMLM01008259.1:55261-105718 GCA_900302695.1 Helostoma temminkii
TTTCAGCTGTGGTGTAGGAAAGTCATGGCCTCACCAAAGTCTTATTTATCTTCTTAGCAACCAAAATATCTGTACACAAGGTGCTTAGATACACCTGGTAGTAATTTCCTGTAGCAGCTGATCTACAGTCAGTAACTTTGCTGTTAATACAAACAAAGTTAAATAGACAACAGACATCCGGAACTGTTTCTTTAGTAGGAACCTGCTCATCTAAGAAGATGTTAATGCAATCATAGACACATGACCCGAACACTGTATGTTTTCTCTTCAACATCATTAAAAAACTATAGAATTAGACGAAAGTAGACTGATTTAAAAAATGAGTCCTTGTTTCATTATACACCCAATTTACCAAGTACCAATTTACCAAGTACCACAAAAGCTGGTCCAGTTAACTATAGTAAATTTTTTTTCCAACTGTGAGAACTGTGTACACATCAGAACATGGGAATATGAATAATTGAATATGGTATGTGGTAAAATATTGGTACTTGCTAAATGTGTATTTCTCATGAAAAATATACAGTGTGGAATTGCTGTGTAACAGTTCTTTGGGAATACTTTATTAATAGTTGTCTTCCTGTTTGTTTGTGATTAGACATGATTGGAATGAGGACCAGAGCACCAAAATCTAACGAGGGCAAGATGGTGAACGGGAGGGAAACGCTCCGGCTTCGTTCCAAGGGTACTGCTACAGTTCAGGAAGTGGTGAGTTTCACATGATCTGCTGGACAATGACTGTTTTAACTCTGTAGTGTTCTCAGATGTAATGACATACATAAACATAAAGCTAATTCTGATGTCTCCAATTTCTTGAAACAGGTTGATTTTTAAATTATCCTTTGTTCTGTTGTTATTTGATGTACCAAAATGATATGACAAAACCACTAAAATCCTATTGCCCCATGGGGGACAGTAACAACTCTACTTGACTCCAATCAAAAACTGAAAATCACATAATGCAGCATGCATTTAATATGTGATGTGAACCCACAGACCACTTGAAATGGAAAAAAAAGTTTAGAAATGTTCTCAGGTTTTCAAAAAATGGACACATTTAGAAAAAATAAACAAACAAAAGAAAAAAAAACTCACTACCAAACAATTAGCACCACCCAACAAAACCTATGTAAGGATCAGTAAGGATTTGTTATCTATAGGTAATTTACAATGGCTTTGGAAAGTTTTCTGACCCCTTCACTTTGTGCATGCTTTACTTTGTTGCAAATTAATTTTGAGATGTAAAGTTAGAAAATGTATAAAATATGAAAAATGATATCCACCTAGACAAAAGTACCCAGACCCTTATTTCAGTACTTAGAACCCCCTTGGCAGAAATTACATTATAAATTTGGGGTAAGTTTTCACAAGCAGAACCATGGCCCTACATAGTCCCATCAGATTAGATGTACTAACTACCACCTTCAAGCTTCTGCACTGATGTTCTGTTGATGCTTAAGTCTGGGCTTTGTATGGGTCATTCAAAGATGCTCTCTGGTTGCTTGGCCTCTGGAGCAAGTTTTATTTTAAAATTATTTCTTTGTATTATATTCTATGTATTATTATTTCTTTCTCAGTTCTCCTTGTCCTTCCTGCTAGTCCATGCTAGTCGCCTCTCTGGCCGAGGTTACTTCTTGACCAGTTACTCAGTTTGACTGGAAGGCTAAGAGTCCTTGAGGTTCCTGACTTTTCCATTTCACAATAATTGAGGCCACTGTACTGCTGGAAAGATTTAGAAATGGTTTTGCACTCTTGCCCTGACCTGTGCTTCACAACACAATGTCACAGAGACTTTCTTGGACTTCGTGGTTTAGTTTTTGTCCATACATGAAGTAGTAACTGCCTGGAACTTTCTAAACTATGATGAGTTGACAGTATAACATAATGAGAATGGATAATCCACAGACAAGGATATTCTTGGCATCTAACTGTTCTCACAGAGTTTTTAACGTGTTATTTAGAGTCAAGTGAATTGAATATCCAGTAACACCTTGGTATTTTCATATCCTTTGAGCAGAATGAGTTTGAGGAACGAGCCACCAAGAAAGTGGACGATCTGCTGGAGAGCTACATGGGCATCAGAGACCTGGAGTTGGGTAAGACCATCCACATAAACATGTACATCCTTAAAATATAGAATATCCTTCATAGAATTACTATCAAATGAAATAAATTGCACAGAAGCTCAGTATTATCAGTGTTTTTTTTCCTCACGCTGATTTTAGGTTTGACTCCAGCAAGTGAGTACATTTTTGGGAATGCCCCCTGACGACCCCACAGAATAGCGTTCCAGAGTTCAGATCTTTGTGATAGAGGAAGCAAATTTCATCTATGTCTCACATTTCTCTCAGCTGAAGGAGGTTAATCAGTTGTGACTGAAATATTCTACCTTACATCGTGAAGTGCCTACATAAATAAACTAAACTGAAAATGAAATTGGTGAGGAAGACTATAAAATACGAAGAAGCTTGTAATGAGACCTTAAGTTCAATTTCTTTCTTAGTTAATGCCAAAAATGAACATTTACTATATGCTCAATGAAAACAGAGCAGTAATAAAAACCTGATTAAAACCAGTAGAATGGCTCTAATGCATATGCATTAATATCATATCAACTTCACAAGATAGAGAATGAAGATGATTTTAGGGATGACATACTTTGCTCTTTCTCAGACTTCCAAGGCCAGTGACCAGATGTAAAATAGATTAAGGATTTGTCCACTGTGTTGTGCGCTTGGCATTGATCCTATAAAAACATTGTCTGAGTAGATGAGTAAGAAAAGTATGTGAAAATGTGTGATTTATTTTCATAGACAGTTTGTTTAGATAGAAAAGAGAAATATGTTAACAAATGTCTATATTGCATTCAGCTAAATGTCATGCATCAGTGGGACTGAGCCATCCTCTGACCTAGATATTATGAGGCACATAATTCAGTTCAGTTCAGTTCAAGTTTATTTATATAGTGCCAAATCACAATAAAAGTTATCTCAAGGCACTTTGCAATTTATAATAACAAACATACAAACTCCTTTTGAGATTTTGTTGTGCAGACAAAATGTGTATTTGCAATGGGAATAGATTTAAATAGTCTGACAGCGCATTATGTTACTATGGGAAATAGCTAGCACGCTCTGCCAGTTTTAGCACTTCAGTCCTACACACACACATAGTCTATGATACGTAAGTGCTATGCCAAGATATATTAATGGCTGCCCAACAAATATTTTGACCCAATTTGACCCAAAATGGCAGTGGTTTGTAGAAACATCAAGAAGCCCACAGAGGGTCACTAGAACCAAAACATCTGTTATCTGCTAGGGAAAGCTGAAATAATCTCAAGTAAACAGAGCTGCATTGTGTATTTTTTTTTTTCAGTTTGTATCTCCCCATAAAAGGGGATATTTCTTTCTAAACAACCAGCTTTGCCTCTACTTATGGCTTGTAAATCACACAAAGAACTGAAGATTTACAAGATATATAAATACATTTTAAGGCATCTTGTTTAGATGATGGCTGGTGAGGAAGAAAAACAGGCAAAACTGCATTTGACGTCAGTTAATTAGAATTAAACCTGAATTAATTAAACAATGTTTACATTTGTATCCCTACAGCAACCACCATTGTTGAAGCAGGCAAAGACAAGAAGAATCCTGACGATTTTGCAGAAGCCTTAGACTCAGTTCTCGGAGATTTTGCTTTTCCTGATGTGTTTTTGTTTGATGTATGGGGGGCTATTGCAGATGTAAAGAATGGGCGAATGTAGAAATTTGCTGTATAGACATGAGAGAGCTAGATACCTCTATTCTCTAATACATCCAGCTAAAATAGGGTTGTGTAAAAGCTTTTCATGTTCCATTCCCTGCAATAATTTTAATCATCTAATTTAAAACCAGGAAAGGAACTTCAAGTAATTCAAACTTTTCACTTTGTACAATTTAATGTCAATCCACCATGAGCAGATGATCACTCCTAATGTTTTCATCACTTTTGACATATCCTCTCAATAACAGCTGCAGTATAGCTTTAAATACATCTGTAGGGTGTTTTTTAAGGGCTCCACCTCAGACATTTAGATCATTTGTCTAAAAGAAATGCAAACCACGTGTTGGGAGACTTGCATGCAAAACAGTGGTCAATCAGTCAGACATCTAAGGAATCCAAGTGAGATAAGCTACAGTAAACCTTTTTCCCCTGATAAAAACCCACTGGGGAAAACAACAGTGGAACACTTGTGTGTATGTGAACAATTGCCTTTGTGTTTCTTGTATTGTTTTTGCCTGAAAAATGAAGGTCTTCATGGTCAACAATACTACAATAACACATCACATATTTATATTAATGAGAAAATGTAAATATACTAGACCATTTTGTCACAGTGTTTGTATTTCAGTATCCTGGTTCTAACACTTACGAAAAAGAAGTATATTCAAGTATACTATTAGCATACTTCTTTTAAACTAAAAATGAGCAAGTATACTTTTAGTTTACTTTTTATGTACTTATCAGAAGTATACTAAACAAAGTAGTATTGCATGCATTTCAGTAGTTTAACGTTATAAACAAACAACTATTATTATTGTTGTCTGACATGGTGTTTTGCTTTTTTAAAGAGACTAAGTATGGTCGGTAATACATTTTTTCATTATAAACTTATAACCGTTAGTAAGAAGGGTGAGCAGTCAGTAGGAGCTGCCTCTCAGTCACTTCAGACTTAAAACTATTACCTTCACAATTATACACTTGTGCTTCAGTCAGCATGGTATTAACATGGTAGGAATCCATACAGCACAAAAACCCATAACAACTATTCAGAAGTATCTTTTAAACAATAGAGAAGGAGGACCAAGTATACTTTAAGAGAATATTTTGATTATCTAAATAGTATACTGTTATTACATCACTAGTAAACTAATAGTATATACAAGTCTCTTTGTAGATACTTTAAGTATACTTTTATAAACTAAAAAGTGGGCCTGTTTAGTCCCAAGAAGGATCAAAATAGCAAGTATACTAGAAGTACATAGACATAAGTATACTTACTATACTTGAAGTATACTTAATAAAATTATCTTTAAGTATACTTCTTTGTCGTAGGGGAAGTTATACTGTGTATTTACTATTGTATTTACTGTAGAGAAAAGAAAAAGCATCAAACTACACGTTTGAGTGTGACAGTTATTGATTTTCTGGCTCATCAAACAACATGAATAAAGTATTAAGTCATTTTATTTTCATACATGTAAACAAGTAAACACTACTACACTATTTCATCTACATCTGAGTTGTTTGTTTGTATTTAACACTTTGTATTGTATATAACTGCATCTCTGTATGAAGACCTGAAAATGTATGGCACATTTTACACATTATTTATAATTTGTTTGAAATTGTTTCAAAAGTAAACCAGTTGAAATCATAGTTGTCAAGTCTGTGTGCATTTAACAGAGCCCACTCCAAACACATGATCCTCTGCACTTTACTCTTTTATTTATGTATAGTCACATGCAGTTTCTGTAAAGTTCAACATATACACTTCTTTTTCATCAGATAACACTGTCAATGAATTAAAACAAGACATATTAGTTCAGAAATTGCATGTCAGTCTAAAGGAGTGATAACAAGGTATTTGAATGACTGTGAGTAACGTAGTGTAAGAAATTATTTTAAAATCCATGTATGCAGAGGGTTGGAGGTCGGAATCATAACAACAGAACCAGAAAAGAAGAGAAAAGAAACAAGAGAAAAGAGAGAAGAAAATCATATTAAAAACCCATGTTTTGTTCTGATTTGATTAGCAATGGTTAGCAGTTTATGCCAAAAACCATTTATTTATTTGTACTATGTCCTGAGCAACTCTGGGTCTTAAAACTTAAAACTGAGACAGATATAAATATTGGATTGATATTCTTGACAAATCACCCAATCAGTAGATGAGTAACAACAATATCAGCAAATCTACCTAAATAGTTGAATTGCTGAAATTGCAAAGGTGAAGTATATATATACAAGCATTTTCCACTTACCCTTGCATGCACTTACATATATATTTATCCACTTACTTAAAATACTTTTGAATATACTTTTTCATAACAGTTTAAAATGTAATTATAGTAATTATAAAAATTACACTTTTGATTCATTTGAGCAACAGAAAGGACATGCATGTCCAATATATATATGTCAAACATGGGTATGTAAAAATGTGGACATATATAGCACAATACCAATAGCACTAATTGGGAATTGTGGTGAAGCTGTGTGAGTGTGAAATGATTATTTAGGTGAACAAAACCACACTTTAGTGTTATTTTAACATTTATGATCTAGTTACTTAACCCTCCTATTGTGTTCATTTCGGCTAACACTCATAGTGTTCCATAAAATATTTTTATAAAAATATTTCAAATATTATGTGTGAACAAAGTCATGGAATCTCATGACAAATGCTTAATATTTACTGCACTTTTTTAGAGAGGAAAACATGCAAATCGCTCAGATTTGACAGAAACAAAATAGGAGGGTTAAGCTGTATGTGGAACATTAATTTGTTAATGGCATTAAATATAAACACTGCATTTTCAGAGGCTCATAAATAATTTGCTTTCTAATCGTTTTTTCTTTTGGCAAACCTTGTTCATAAAATAGAAAAATTTCATATCCTGTATGACAAACAAACAAAAAAACAGAAGACCCAGTTCAGGAAATATTAAAGAACAAAAAAGCAAGAAATTGCTCTGTGTCTCTACAAGATTTGTAAAAGTACGTTTTCAGTGTTTGATACTCTTGGGATTAACTTTTACATTCTTACCTTAAACCTACCAGTGTAAAATATGTAAAGCACTTACTGTAAATACTTTCACAAACTGAAGGCCTGAAAACACAGTATAGTAAATAATTATTTCTGGGTGTATTGTGACAAGTGAGCAAAGCGCACATGTGCTTATGCGGCATTTCCTCATCACTTGATTAATTAAACACATAACACATTATATTATCATAATGTTTGAAAGCATTTGAAGAAACGCTTATCAATCTATCACATGTCAGAATCTTCCCATTATCCGCAAATCTGCTTCTTATCCTGGTTAGAACTGCCATGAAAACTGAACACAGTCTCGAAACACATACTGTAACCCCACTAACCTCACTTGATCTGCTTAATCAACAACTCAGACTCAACTAATCACGGAGATGGAGATGGTGGCTTTAAGGTAGACGGGGGTGTTACATTTGATTTCTCTGTCTCTTCTGTTTTGTCTGAGTCTGTGGTCCTGATGGAAGCGCGTGTGAATCTGCGGATGGTGTCGTTGAATGATGGGTACAATGTCATGATGGAACCTCGAGACCAGTTGAGGCGCGGGAAGAGTCTCTTAACAACTGTTCTGCGGAACAAGATGTATACCCATGGATCTAGGATCTGGTTACATGTGGCAAACCGTATATAGAGCAGTAGGTATTTGACCTGCAGGTTGGCACCAGACAGCACAGTCTTTGCAATAAAGACCTAGTGGTGGAGGGAAGGTGGGGGGATAAGATAAAGACAGGGAGGAACAAAGGACAAGAAATAAATGAAAGCACAAGCGGAGTGATGGAAAAAATGATTTATAGGGAGGAAGGTAAACAGAAGATAAAGTTAGGCTAATGCTAACATTCTCCTTTTGGAATGACAAAATGAAGTATTCAGCTGGTGTCAAAAACAGTTCTCTTGTGGTACATATAAAAACACTGAAATAAATTCACTTTGCAGCATTTAACAACTGTTGCATGCAAGAGAAGAAAGTGCAAACTAAATTCAAAGGACCACAGATGGAGCCAAAAGGCCTCCTGTAGCTCCTTAACTTTTTTCTGAAATTTAATTAATATGCATTTTCAGTGTCAAATAACTTTACATACAAACAAGTGCAAACCAAAATTATAATTAGACAAACAGTTCCCAGATGCAGAGGTGCTCCAGAGACAGAAATAACTTAAGAATCACAGTTTTCCAGGGGTTCAACTTACACTTTTACAGAAGAAAAACAATGGCATGTCTTGGTCACTGGCAGCAAAATTATTTCAAGCTCTGTGGACCAGCAGAGATTGAATATACTGTAGATAACTTTTACTGTGGTTGCATTCATTTTATATAATTTAACTGTTTGACGTTTATCTCAGGATTTCTGCAGCTCTGTTCTTAAGAAATGTTTGTATAACTAAGTAAACCTGCAATCTGCAGGATTTATGAGAAAACGTGTGTTAGTCGCAAAGATTGAAAGCAGGCGCAAGAACAATAAACACGGCAGAGGGCTTAAACGATTTCAGTGGAATGATTATTAATGGAGTACGAAGGGAATGGAATCTACGTAGCAGCAGCAGAACCCAGATGAGAAACTCTCTACTCTATAAATGTACATGCCCCCAGTGACACTGCAAGCTCACGGATAATAAATTAGAAGCTAAAATGCATCAAGTAAACTGTGATGTCCAGATCAGATATTTAAGACATGCTGATACAGTCGTTCAAGGTTACAGTGTGATGGGGGTGTTATTGATGCAAACCTTTGTCATTTTTGTTTTACCTTTTACTCGCCTTAGTTGGGATACTTGAAACATGATGTATATCCAAGGTTCAAATATCTGATTGCAGGTGGCCATTCGTATGAAGAACAAAATATTATGATCTCGTACATCGGCAGCTGTCACCGCGCTCATCAGAATATATATCTGTGCAGGGTGTCACACAACTGAGGTTAGATGGGATTGCAGAAAAATATGTGCTCCAGTCAGGGACTGTGATCCTTCCATTTCTCCTCTGATACGCTCAACTGAAAGCAACTCGAAGTGGTGGTATCAAACCTTAAAGACAGTAATTTATGTTGTCCTGAAAGCAACTCACTGAAAGCATCAGTTTCCACCAGAATTAACTAATTTATTCCTAATGCAAACTTCAGAAAATTTATGCTATAGTCACAAAGAAAGTCAGCACATACAGTATGGGGGCTTAAAGGTTACTGTTTTAACCAAACCCTATACATCATTTGAAAGGTTTTTTAAAAGTTTGGGTAGGAAAGGTTTGAAAGGTTTTTGAATTATTTGAGTTGACCCCATGGATGGAGGGATACTGAAGATCATGTCATGGATAGCAGTTGAAGCTCATTCAGTTAGTTAACATTTAACCCAGAAGTGCAATTGATTTGGATTTTGTCAACATGCTTAATGTTTTTTCATGTTAGCTACCACTGTAGTGTTGTTAATAGTCTCATAGCCTCATTGCACAGTCAGTTGTGAGGCAGATCACTACTGAACCTCATAGTCCTTCATAGGGCATCAGTGACCCCTGGCTACTGCCATTAGTATATATGTCTATTTCAACTCTCCCTAATGTACAATACCAGTCAAAAGTTAAAAAGGCTTCTAATTATCATTAATCTTTTTAAATTAACACAGTGTGCTATTGGACAGTACTACTGCTCGCCGATTATAGAACTTTATACATTCATGCAAATACTCTTTCAAAAAAACAGCTGTTTCCAGTTCCAATAGTCATTTACAGGATTAACAATGTCTACACTGTAGTTCTGATCAGTTTGATGTCATAGAATCAGATTTTTATAAACATGGTAATATATATGTGCGTCCAAACTTTTAACTAAATTTAAATGGCAGAGCTGCAAAGATAAAACAGAACTTACAGTAGTTTTCCTTTAAAGGCACTGTTTTACTTATCCTGTCTGAAATGTTTCATCACAACTATGGTATTAAGAAGCCTTGTGATTTAAAGTTCAAGTGATTTAAAGGCTTTCAGATCAGCTGACTAAGAGGCTCCATTACAAAGAGAGAACAGGCTTGGGGCCCCCGATGCCTCATTATGGTCCAAACATTTAGAGTTAGACATAGTCAGGATTTAGTGCTTCCAGATACCAGAGAAAGACATTATTTGGTGGACGCCATCACTTAAAGTACTTTCCATCATAATGAGTAAATGCACTTTATGATAAAGAGACATATGGTAGTCATAAAAGATTACATTGTTGGGGATATCATACTCAAAGACATTTATAGTAAACTGCACACAATGTGCAGAATGTATAGATAAATGTGGCAAAGCACAAAGATTGAGTGAACAGATATTCCTGTCCTCCCTGCAGTCAAGCCAGGGACAGTGGCCTGTGAGTCTTATCACAACACAACACACACTCTCACAGACCACAATTTATAGTTACAAAGGCTCGTACTCATTTTTATAGGCTGAAACTAGGGGATGTACCGTAACTTCCCGTGGAGTGTTGACTCGTAGCAGCTTAATAAAAACTAGTAGCACTAGAGTATGTAAGTGGTCTGCAGATATGAAGCCCTACCTTTTTTTTACTTTCAGTGTGCTGCTCAAGGAAACTTCAACATATGACAAGAGGAGCTGGGAATAGAACAACAAACCCCATGACTGGTGGGCAACCACTTTACCTCCTAAGCTTCAGCCACACCAGTGGCTTTTTGCAACATTTGTATCAGGGTGTAAATTTCTTACAATATAATGTTTCACTTTAAACGACATATTGCTAAAGTTGTCTTTGGTTAATTTGTCAATGCAACATTGTTTTGTCATTTGTCTGCCAGAGGCACATGCCATTTCAAACTGTGGTCACAGAGTGGCATCATTAAGTAATATGTAGAGAAGACTCTGAGAATTGCATTCTGAGTATTTCTTCCCATTTTGGGGTTAAGAGTAATTAATTAAGTAATTCATTAAATTCCTTGAAATACTATATATTTTACTTTTACTTATTGAAATTGTCATCTCTCTGTATCAATGGGAACTTGAGAAATGCAGCTGAGAACCAGAAATTCATATTTATAAACTTTTACATTACTTTTACAGTAATTAGCTTGTAATTGTGGCTTTATCATTTGTAATGAATGCAGCTCTAAACAGCGTATTACGTGCAGGCACAAGGTAAACTCACCAGAAGTGGGCACCAGCAGATTGACGCAATAGCCATTATGAGAATAAGCTGAACCATCATCTCCACTTCATAGTCTCGACGTCGTTGTTTCCTTTGGTGTCCGCAGCACACCTTGATCAGGGTCACCACACTCACCGTGTTTAACAAAAATGACACAAAGATGCATGTCAGGCCAAGCAGTGAGAAGAGCAGGGAGAAGGCCATGTCATTTCCCTTAGAGCTGATGTTGAAAAAACACCAGGAACCAGGCTTCTGCATGTGGTAACTCCCAATGCCCGTTAGAGGCAGTAATGCAATGCAACCAGCGACAAACCACACAGTCAGCACCATGGTGATTGTCCGACTCTTGGGCATGCTGGCCGAGTGTGCAAATGGACAGTTGATACCTATGAAGCGCTCCACTGCCATGGCAGCACCAAGCATCAGTGGACACAGCCCATAGAAGACCATGGACATGCCCATGAAGTTACAGAAGTGGCAGTTAGGGTCTATTTTGCGCCAGTTAAAGTCTGTAACATAGAAGGAGACCACAATGGAGCCTGTGACCAGAAGGCCCATGAAATCAGTGATCACTAGACCACCCAGAAAGATCAGAAAGAAGGAGCGTGAGCGGCTGTGTGTCCGCTGGAAGGACATGACGAGAACTATAAAAGCAATGAGATTGGAGGTTAGACCCAAAGTACTGAAGATGGCTGAATATTCGACTGAGGAGGTGTTGTTGTTCTTCTTGAATGGAGGACTTGTAATAGAGTAGCATGTTGGGGTGTTGTTATTGGCTGAGGCGTTCATGGTGCCCAGTGGATGCAGATTAACTTAGTTCAGACTCAGAGATGGAAAGGCAGTGGTCAAAGGAATCTCGTTTTGCTCTTCAACCTTAAAAAAAGAAGAGAAAATTTAATTTGAAGACATTCTTTATAATAGGAACAACAAAACAATTGGAATGAACAAAAGGAAAAGGAACACAAGAACTGGCCAGCTATAGCAAGAGTTGAGCAGGTTTTGTTACTAGTTAAATGGGAAAAATGTGAAGCAGCATGTTTTTGTTTAATGTTGTTGTGATCATTCTCAAATGCTTTATTCTGGTTAAACATGTTGCAGATCTGCTAAAAATGTGTTCTATTAACTCATTCATTCTATGCTTGTTTATTCCTATTTAGATTAGTATAAAGCTGGACTGAAGACTATAAAAGAATGCGCTGATAACAATCAGGCAAGGTTATTGGACTGGCAGCCCATCTCAGTGCCAAGATGAAAAAAATGTAAATGTATTGTCTTGTTAATAGGTGCAATACTATTGTTGTATTGTACTACTTGTTGCCAATAATATTATTACAGCTACAGCCATAAGATCTGATAACAAACCAGAATTATCCTGAAAATATCTGTTTACTTCAAAGTGGCTTGGGGTACAAGAAGTGTATTTTTAGTTTAAACGACACTATAAACCATATAAAGTCAGACACAATATTAAATAACACCCACACAAACACATGCAGACAGGGCAGAAGTGGAAAGTGTCACACAAAGACTGATATAGCCTTAGCTAGACTATTTTCCTTCGAGCAGCTAGTAGAGCTAAGTGTAAACTCAAAACTCAAAAGTTAACGCATTAACCATAAACAAACTAATCATCAAAAAATAATAATAAAGTTGATTTAAATAGCAGTTTTGATAATGATGATGATTCATTTATCAAAGCAAATATTCAAAAAATAAAAATAAAAAATGGCAAATTCCTTTTCACATCACTGTATAATGGTGTAGCGGCTGCCTGAAAAGGCCACACTTGAAATATCTGAAAGGTGTTTTTATTTTAAAGTGGTACCTGCGTGTAAAAGCTATTGCCTGGTAAATGATGGCATAAAAATTGCACTCTGTTTGGGTTTGTGATAAGAGGAGGTCTGAGTAGGTCGTATTGAAACTTTGGTCCAAACTGAGCATCACAAGTGCACTACACCACCTAATCTGCATAAACACAGCCCAACCATGCCTTTTCTCTCACACCAGTGCAATCAAGATCACCTGATGCCAGAAAAATGGCAAAAGCATTCACAGCAAACAGACATAAGAGACAGGCATAAGAGCTGTGTTTGCACAAGCTCCGACATTGTGCCGGCAGGAAAATAGAGCCAATAGAGCTGGCATATCTAGGCAGGAAATGCAGTTATTTAAACAATAGTGTCAGAGACACAAACAGGAAATAAACACTGCGTCATAATTAGTCTGTAATGTTCTCTTTAGTAGAATGTTCTGAATGCATGGCCTGTAATGATCAGAATGTACTCTATGTAACTAAAACAAATTGGAGACAAATGGTATGTGGAGTGATGAAGTGATTAAGCCTTTGGAGCGAGATGTTAAATGTCTTCAAGAACTTCAAGCAAGTGTAGTTGCCAATCATACTTTTTTCCTTACATAAAATAATTGTTTCAGGTATTTACGTCACACTGAAACAATGTCACGCTGTCCAAGCATTAAGCTTATTCAAATAAGGCCACACAATACCATACAACATGAGCTTAACAAACTGGTAAATATGTGGAAGGACTGAATGATTTAATTGCAAAACACATTTTTTAAAAAATTGAACTGAATTGAGCTTGTAGGGTGGCGTGGTTGACAAATGGTTAGCACTCTTGGCTCAGAGCTACAGTAGAAGGCAGTACATGACTGATGATCAATTTCTGGAACAATTATTAACTTTAAATGAATTAAAGACAAGTTGCCATTGAAAATGTCTGTTTTGGGAAATGGATATGTACAAGTGTTATAATATACTTTAGAGATTGTTTTTCAAATAGAATAATTTAGTAAATGTACGATTTATAATACCCGGTTGGAAAATACACTTTGCATCTAGTGCTAAAAGCTAACTAGGCTTTTACCAGGTCCTTTCATTCCTGAGAGAATACCAGCAGACAGATTAGGCTTGGCACCAGCTCTTGTGTGACCCTGGAAACCCTTTGAAAGTGCCATTAACCAAAAGTGCCCGTTAGAATCCACAATCAATAGGTCATATTTAAATGTAAGTGCTTTACTAAATCAGTTAAATGGTTTCCTATTCAAATTAGTGGGGAACCAATGAAATCTGATCATGTGTTGGACATGCTCTATTGCATGGTGGATGCTGAGTGGTGAAAAATCTCATGTGTTGAGAGGTTCCTGAACTGAAGGTGAGTAACTTCTTCTAAAGAAAGGCAATGGACCATTTCTTTCCCAAATGCAAAACGGACTGGCTTCCACAAGACACTTCAATTGGAGAATTTCAGGTCTGCAATTAAAACAGTTTGACAAACTGTAAGTCAAATAGCCTGTTCTGCCCATCAGTACTGTTTATGTGGAGCTCCCTAAGGGTCACGGTGGTGAGTTACTTCTTTAGTGTTATTTTGCAATACATTTGGTTCTCTCTGATCAGTGATGGAAGCCTGACATCTATTCAGAAAGTAGCCTGTGTCATCCAGTAGACTGCTACTGGCTGGATCCTTTGACACATCACAGTATGGAGATTTTAATGAACCATTATTCCGTCACCTTTACTGGTTGATATTAGTAATCTTACCAGTGAGTAAATGTGGAAAATGTTAATGTTGTTATATTCCCCTCTATTTAATTTTGCCTCTGCAAGTCAATTTGTATTTTTTTCACAGTTGAGGAAGCATCTTTTAAAACAGGGTCCAGCATTATTTCAGAAAGAAGTCAGAAGTTTTAGTTTCTGGCAAACATGTTCCATAATAGCAGAACTTGGCTTTAATTTAACATGTGCATCATCAGTGGAGATCATTCCTAAACCCTAGACGATGTTGGTACCATGACCTCCTCTCTAAACTACACAGGAAGCAATTAGCAGCAGTATGTTACCTATACTAATTCCTGTTGAACAAAAACAAGATCATTTGTCATGAATCCTAATCCTAATCCTAAACCTAATCATCGCTGAACTCAACTACACCAAATTTCAGTCAAAGGCATAGTGCTGAAAGGTAGACATAAAATAAACAACCTTGCACAGGAATGTCATTTTCAGGAGACATAAAATATGAACTCTTAAATGTTACATAATGATGTATGATGGAGGTGAAAAGATTATCCAAATTAACACTATTTAATTCTAAATTGTGGTGCATTTGCAAATACACAGCCACAAACTAAAACTTAACCTTTAGAATTAAAAAAATGTAACTCTGACAAATGACTCAAACAACTATGTAAACCTCATCCCACATTCCAAATGTATGTAAATTATGTAAATGTTTGTCAAATGATACATTTAAAAAATGTACTTTTTTTTACTTTCTCCATCAACAGTTTTCTACATGTGGATATAATAATAAAAATTATTTTGGTTAAAAAAGAACGTAACAAAGCGTAGTAAAAGAAAGTAACTAAGGCATGTCTTACCATCACAGAAGTGCTTGCAAAAATCAAGATGACTTAGTTGGAAGGTTTGCACTACTCCATCAAAACCACCTCTCTACACATGGAAGGTCAATAATAGAAATACAAACAATAATCACAGGTGAAAAAACGGCACATACAGTAATTGTGATGTGATGAAAACAAAGTCCTACAGAAGGCTGTCAGCAGTAACCTCTGCTCATCTCCACTCACTTCCCCCAGCTGTGTCCTCTCCCACAGCCACTCAGATACTCATCTCTTCCTCACCGGACACATTTGCTTTTTTGTCTGTTCACCCCTCCCCGGAAGACGAAGGGGAAGGGCTCTGGAATGACACCACAAAGTATTTTAGGCATAAGAACAAGTGGCAGAGATAAAGCATTTAGTCTCAGACTAAATACAGTAAGTGATGGACAGTGAGGGGAATGAACATGTGCTTTTAAGTCATTTTCAGTTTATTTGTGAATAGTGCTGCTGTCCACAAAGGTGGCATAAATTTATTAGCTTTGTTTTTGAACTGAACAGTTAAGAAAAGCCATGTGTACCTAATATGTCAATGTGAGTAATTGCAACAAAATCTTGAAAACAGTCTCTTGGACAATGATGGTTCCATATGGCATATGGCATTTTAATGCTGCAAGATTTCTTTTGCAAATGGAGTAAATGATCTCATTGTGTTACATCCTGTTATTCTGTTTTTGTGGTGTTGTCTGTCAAAGCCCTATTGGTCAGCTGATTGGCAAACATCTGTGTTTACTGAGGAGCTGAGTCTATTTAGGATGGCTCTTTGTTTAATTATTATGTACAATCTGACATCTACACTGTTCACACAACTGAATAATGCAGAAAGACACATGTGATGCAGATGTGGATTGTGGTTGCAGATACCTTCAGCTAAGCACAGGCTTGTAAATCAGTAATGAGGAGGACATGGAAGGAATGGAGGCAAAGGAGAGATGATATGCAGCTGTGTTTTCTTGACAAAACAGTTGTCTACTTGTGTTTTCTTGTATCAGTAAATAGTCTTAAAATAATGATTTGAATTTTTAAACTGTGCTTTTATGCTGTGAGTTTGATGAGAGGATCGATACCACACTTACATCTGTGAGCTATCCGAGAGGCAATAATCTTAGTTTGGGATGAAGACTGGAAGCTACTTGGCTATTGCAGTAAGACATTTACATTTTCATAACTGCAGTGAATAAAGTGTGGGAAAAGATGAACCGCAACAGTGCATTTAAATCTATGCCACAAACCTCTTCTCATTAGATCATCCATCAATAGGACTTTGTTAACAAGCGCAATCAAACCCTTGAGATACACAGTACCAGTAGCCACACAAGTTCTCTCTGATAAAATCTAATCTGATGAGGAGCAATAATTTAAAAATAACTGTAACGGAGTAGGGTGTCATTATTCCAAACAATCTTATTCTGAGTTTGGGTAGACTTTTGCTAATCTGAAGTCAGTGGCCTATAGACAGCATGTGACATCTGATATAGATTTGTCATTTGATGTGCAAATGTCGAACAGTAATCTTCAGCCAAGGCACATTATAAAAATCTTGTAGTTTCTTGTTATTTGCAGATCTGGTGAATCAGACTTCTTTTTGTTTCCAGGCTCAGTTACTCATTTTTTCCTGTTCAGGGCTCAGCAGCAGAAATAGGTCTGAATTAAGGAGATTCTGGGACAGCAGGAAGGTCAGGATTCCAGTCAGGGCTAGGGTCAAATTTCACTGCATCTTTGCCAAAATTGGGACTTACATTTTTCTCTCTGATAAATCTGTGCCTAGGTCCATAAACCCATGACATCACTGCTATGCAGCTTGATTTCAGTTGTGAGGCTACCAGGGAAAGTATTTTCACAGTAATTATACATATTTTCCCTTAATGAGGTGCATCTGTACTATACAAGGTACTGTAATTCTATTAAGTAACTAAATGAAGAAATAAATCTGCATGTTTTTGATACAGAACAATACATGCATGCAGCTGTAGCAGTACTTACCTCTGAAGCCACTCTTGTACAAACTTGTTTGTTGAAGCTTTCCACTCACCAACTTGGTTCTGTCTGATCTGATGGCATTAACATCTGGACTTCAATAATGTCATAGCTGCTGGCCATGCTTATTTATGTCCATATTCCTTATAGGCAGATAACGAGAAGAAAAATAGGCTTTTTTTCCTTTTATATTTTGTGGTATTTATGTGTGTTTTGTTTTGTTTTGTATATTAACATTAATTATTTATCATTTATTAATGCTCCTAGAAGTGGAGATCTGGTATTCTCTCACGCACTCCTCATGTGGTAGATGAAAGGGTTTGAGATAAGGAATGAAATGGAGTGTTTCAGTGGAACTAAAATTTCTGACAGTTAAACAATCCTTCGGGCTTTATACACGAGGTGAATGGAGACTTGACAGAAAACAGATGCAGTGCAGAGTATAAGCATAGAGACATAACAGTGAAGAAACTAGCAGTTTTTCTTAGTTGACATATGATATGTTGTTGTTTTTTTGTGTGAATTTTTAAGACTCCTTAGATAATGTTCATACTATGCTGCCTCAATCAAAAAAAATATTGCACGCACTTTCTTCCACACTAAATCTCTCAGAAAATAGCTAAATATGAAAATTGCTGCATTGTGTTTTCGTGTGAGGGAAGAAAAGAGAGCATCCCACAGCTATAAATGTCTATGATGTATACCTGCTCATTGTCATGTGCTGGAATTTGAACATGGTCATAGCTAAATTTACTGCCACTTAACAAAACACATAGACACATCAAATAGACAAAACATATGCACATGTACAGTAAAAAATATCATTAAGTTGACAACACATGCACAGCACTGACAAATAAGAATCTGGAAAATGAAAAACAATGAAATAAAGGAATATGCTGTAAAAAAAACAGTATACAAGTTTCCTAGTGATATTAAATAATGATGAACACACCATGGCATAACTGAGATATGCTATTTGTTGCTGTGTTTTGTGGCTCATAAAGTCTGACGTAAACTATCCATCAGTGGTGTTGGTGGTGAAAATGAGTACATCCACAATCTTTTAACATTTTTAGGGAGATATTATTACATTTCTACAGCTGTCATTGAAAAACAACTGCCATACAATACACATTCATGGGTCATTTATACTAGCAGTTTATTATAACCTACACTTATGTTTTACTGCTTAGCAACATCTGAGGTTGTTCTCATCCCACAGCATGGCATAATGACACGTCCCAGTGTGGTTTCTGTTTGCAGGACATTTCTGTGTTTGGTTGTTTCTTCTCACTTTGCAGCAGGTTTTAAAACGATACTTCACGGCTCTTGTCAAACTGATGAAACTTTCATCGTTTGTTCGTTTGCATCTATTTGCATGAGATTTGTGTATTTTATATTATATATGCATTAGATTAGCATCAAATCCAAGCTGTCTGTGCCTCCTTTTTCATTGTCTCTTTATTGTTACTGTACATCCTATGTGTACTAAGACAGAATGGGCCTAGAACACAACATCAGCAACAAGGCAAACTGTTTGCAATGGCCTTAATGTGTCCTCCTGCCTCTAAAATCAAGTGTCCAGCTGCTTAAAACAAACATATTTTTCTAGCTGAACTCCAAAGTGGTTCATTTCATTTTGTTCATTTTGCTGGAGGTTTCTTCCTCCCTTAAAGAAGGAAGGGAGTTTTTCCTCTCCACAGTCGCTTAAATGCTTGCTCAAGGGGGACTTGATTGGTTTCCATGTTAATTGGTCAAGTGTTATTGTGCTGAAGTTCCTCCCTGTCTTAGGCTTTTTATTTTGTGTCTTCTTGTGTTCTTTTGTTATTATTGTCTTTCTCTCTTGTAAAGCACTTTGGAACGAATGTTTTGAAAAGTGCTCTATAAATAAAGCTTATTATTATATTTGGCAGGCAATTGCTTTGGGGGTCATGTGCTAATGTTCTCAAATTATATAAACAATGGAGAAAGTCAAAGGTCGTGGATTTTAAAAGATTTTTAACTTCAAAACAGTCTTGTTTGAGTGATTTCTTGTATCAGTCAGTCAAACGTTATTCGTATAGCACCTTTTGAGTGTAGTACGACTTTCAGACTTAAGGCAGACCATTCCAACATCACAGAACATTGTGCCAGAGGATTCGAGAGGACGTACCTTTTACTTTAAAAGCAAAAAAATAATTTAAAAAAACAACATCAGATTTAAGTTGCCTGTCAGTTTTCGTATTAACTGGTTCTCTCCTTATGATCCTGGTCAGGTCCTGGCAGCAGAGTTCTAAGTTAGTGGTAAGTCATTGTTTTTGGGTAGACTACATGTGAGAGCATTACAATACTCTAGTTTATGAGATACAAAAGCTTCTCAGAGAGAGAAAATGATGCACCTTAGCAATATTTTAAAAAATAATTAAAGCCGATTTGGTGACAAACCATAGTCATAGATGACAACGAGGTTTCTGGCTTAGTGGCTTTGGAGAAAGTCCGAGGGAGACAGTTTCTCTCTCTGAGCCTCTGGTCCATTTACTAAAATCTCACTTTTATCCTGGTTGAGCTATAAAAAGTCTTGTGACATCCAGGTACTGATGTCTAAAATACATGTAAATGGGCATCAATTGCTCCGTTGTTGGAGACCAACCACATACAGCTGAGTATCATCAACATGTAGTTGAATACATGTCTCCTGATGACACGACCCAGTGTAACATACACTATATTTCCAAAAGTTTTGGTACAGCTGCCTTTACATCTCATGAACTTGAATGACACCTCACTCTTAATCTGTAGGGTTTAATATGGTTTTGGCCAACCCTTTGCAGCTATAACAGCCTCAACACTTCTGGGAAGGCTTTCCACAAGGTTTAGGAATGTGTTTAATGGGGATTTTTGACCATTCTTCTAAAAATACATTTGTGAGGTCAGATACTTATGTTGGGTGAGAAGGCCTGGTTTGCAGTCTCCACTCTAATTAATCCCAAATTTGTTCTATTGGGTGGAGGTCAGGACTGTGCGGTCAAGTTTCTGATTTTGATGGGGTGTTCCAAAATGTTTAAGATTAAAAAAAGATTTAAAAGTAGTGGTTGTATAGTAGAAAATAAGATTCTTTGTAACAGAATAACTAATATAAAAATTAAAAGTGCAGGCACATTGAACAGTGCTCGCCACACAAACTTGAATTTCAACAGACAATGGTGTACACAAAGCTTATAGATCAACCACTCAGATGGCTGATCTCAGTGAGCTGCAGATTAATTGGGTCACACAAAAAGTCTTTCAAACATCAGGTGATCAGTTGATGATAAAGATGAATGATGTACATGCAGACTTTTCAAGATATATTGTGATTGAGAAGATAAAAAAAATCTGGGTTAAGTGCCTTATTGCATCAATGGGAATTTACACTCTCCAGACAACTGTAACTTAGCAACTGACAGGGTATCTTTTCGTGAAACAGCATCTAAATAAAGTCTGTCTACTTTCCGCTCTTAATTCCAGAATTACATTTTATAGAAGGCACTACAGAGACAGCTCCCTGCTTGAAGAATGAACTTAATTTCAGCCAGGAATGGCTCAATAACAACTCAAACTTCAGCAAAATATAACAAGGAAAACAATAAATCGCATAATAGCTATGTTTTATCCCTCTGTATGGTTGAGTAAGGCAATGCTATCACTAACAGTGAGTAACTTTAATTAGAACATATGGCTAAGTAATAGGTGCTGTTGCTGGGCTGTGGGGAAGATGCATAAAACTAGAAACAAGTGAGCATTTACAGAGAAAGAAAACATTGAATACTTCCTGTGAACAAGCTGTATTCGGATAGTCCATTCTTAAATGAGTTTTTTGTCAGTACAACATGCTGTACATCTAAACATCTATACAGTCAGCAGTTGCACTTTTTTGGCATTCAGGGCATCTTCTTCTGTGTCAAGGGTCTCTTTCTTTGTGTTCCTCCCACACCTCTTCTCATCTCAGCACACTTCAGCAGCTCTATTAAAATTTGCATATCCATATATAACCTGCAAACATAACCTTAAAGCAACCATAGATTCAACAGAGACACACTGACACCAGTGTACAGGCTTCTTATGTGATTTCAGTCCAAACCGCTCTGATCTCATTACACGCACTTCATTACTTTCCATTTGTGATGGCGAACTGAATATCGGACCCATTGTTAAACTATAGACCTGCCTGAAACTCCTATTAACATTACAATTTACTTTGTCCCTACCCTAGTGTTTGCAGCTCTGTTCTCATCATTCCATTGTCTAAATCTGTAAGATCATCGTATACTAGTAAATTATTTTACACAATTATATTACAGTCCACTCCAGCTAACACCTTAAAAGGATTCTGAGTGGTTTCCTCAACATTATGCAAACTCAGACCATAATAGGACAATTGGCACCCAAGCTCGTATGTCTCACACAAACACACTTCTGTCTGCTGAGTCCATCATACAATTTTCTCTCTCACAGACACAAACAAACAAACACACAAACACACACACACACACACACACACACACACACACATATATATGTCTGGGGTATAATGCTTTCCCCAGCCCATTACCCCAACTATAACCCTGCCTGCATGCACGCACACATACAAATACAAACACTTTGATTAGTATCTTTTTTTACATGACCACACTCCCACATGTACTAGCATGCTGTTTATTACAGATGTACCTTTGTGAAATTTAGATACATTATTCAGTGTTTTGATGATATTTAATATTCCACTTCACATCAGTATAATAGAAAGAAGCAGATTTAATCTTTGAATAAAATTGGAATCTGATATTTGTCTACCAGAAACTAATCTTTCTGTCTTATACCCCACAAATATTTCCTCAAATTAAATTCCAGACAAAGAAGTGCGAACATTTCAATCTATTAGCAAATATCACTAATTTTTCATTACAGATTTTTATGGTAGATTAATTACCATTAATGCTGTGATATTTGATATTGAACGCATGACTGCGAATGCCAGATTATTCTTTTTTTTTTATCTCCCACCTACATAACCATGTAATTTCTAAAACTGTAATCAAATGATTTAATGCAGTGGTTGTTGGAGAGAGGAAGTTGAGATATTGCTCCTATTTTTCTTTTTTTTTCCTTTAGCAGCCACTGAGGACAAGACACAAGAAGTGTATCAACCACCTAGCTGCTGTTAAACTGTAAGATCACGTCAATTAAAGTGTCTTTAAAAAGCAAAAAGCTTTAACCTATACGGCTGGAGTGAAGTTGTTCAAGATAGTTTCTCGTCTGCAGGATTAGAAAACAATTACCAGGCCCTACAGTGTGCAGCTTAATAGCAAGAGGAACGTTATTAATGGTCTATTATGAATGAAACTTAAAAAAAACTGTAATCTAAAATACACAAACACACAGAGAATTCAGGAAACAACAATAACCACTCTCATTTGGTCATTTAATACTGTGGCTTACTAGACATCCACACCTGTTCCACCTATTCACTTCTTTTTTTTTTATGTAATCAGCTGTAAAAGTGTAGCAGAACATATACAGAGCAAAGTTGTATAAAAAAAACAACTAGCTGAACTTTGCTTGAACTCAGTCAGAGGTTCAAACCTGTTGTAAGTGTCTCCATGGATGCTACACAGACACATCTAATGTGTTTTGCTCTGCTAAAAACTAGCTAGGGGACAATATATTCTACAATATATCCTCTGGGAAATACCTGAGAGAAATGTATATGATTTCTAACAGTCTCCTAGCAGACATGGCTGCTCCTTAAAACAGATGCAAAATAAGTCATATGAGTCATATGGCTAGTACATGTTGATGAGGTTTTTTTCATCATAACTAGTACATATCAATAGGCAACTTTTTCAGTATATGTCAAAGCGTTGGAATTTGCAAATGCTTCTAATGAGGTGGACACAGTGGCCGATCACATGGCTGGATATTGGCATAAACTGGATATGGGAATCAAACTTTATTTATTGCAACTTTATGACTAATTACAGTCTCTGTAACTGCATGGTGTTTATTATAGGCCACATCTGAAATGTTCAGTTGATGCTTTTATATCAAATGGTTTAAAAATGAGTCATAAGTGGTACATTAGGAAGAGTAGGTGTTCATGCATATGTTGGAAATGAACCAATGAACAACAAACTTTAAGTGAATAACATTTCAACCTACAAACAGAGTCAATATATTGTGAGTTAAAACTAATCACCTTAAATATGGAAAATTGTATTTACCACATTAGGCTGAGGTTATTCTGCAAAACAATCCCCACAGAAAAACTGACATTATCCAACAGTAAGTGACTTTTAAGCATTTTAAGTATAACATGTTTTAAATAACTTTATGGCCCAAGAGTAGTTCATTATGCTCCCTTGTTCCTAACACTATCCCACGCTTTTACAGTTCATCAGTAGCACAAAGGCCACAACCAACACATTTGTCACAATTGTCCTTCTGGCCATTGTAACAAAGAATGTTGTGCTATTTTTTAATGAGACCCCTCACGAGCAGTGCTTACCCTGTCTAAGACCTAATTGTGTCAATAATAAATAAATAAAATAAATAAATAAAAGCACAAATAAATAAACAAAAAAGGATGACAGTTGGGGTTTGTCAAAAAACAAAGAAACAAACAAAAAAAACCTTAAAGGCAAACTTAGTGTACATTTACAGCACACTCAGGAATTATTATCAACATTACAATACTTTTGTTTTTACTTCCAAATAAAATTATAGCCACTGCCATTCTGTGTTACTACTGCATTGGGCCTATTCTCAGCAAAGTTCATTCTTAGAAATTACTTTGGTGAGTACTTACGTATAACTGAAACAACCAAAGGCCTAAGCAATGAAAATAAAATCTGATTTGTAATAAATCATAGTTCAACAGGCATCTGTATAAATACTCCCTGGCTTACTGCACCTTCTTCAAGATTCACTGCAACAGGTTGCGCATAATAAAGAAAGATATTTCTTCTCTGTGGATGACCTTGTTCTCATCCACAGTATCATTTTGCTCCTAAATCCCTTATGAAAGATGCAAAAGAGCACAGACAGAAAGTTTTGTTTACTATGTACAGCGGACGCAGTTTTTAGTGAACACCCTCTATCTGTGTGCTTCAACACTGAAATTTCACTTACAGCAAGATTCAACATTTAAAACCCTGTTAGAGAACTTTTAATTATATCTTATCTTATGTTCAAATAGACATTGTGCACAGGGAAGCTTTACATTTCAGGTGCAAGTGGTTTCACGGATTCGTGAGAACAGATAACAATATTGTGTTTTATTCTCTGCCATCAGACTCTGTTACAGAACCACTTTTCCTACAGCACTGGGCCTAATTTCTGATGAACTGAATGACTTTCTGGATGTTGCATTTGCTAAATAGTGGCCTGGTAACTTATCTAACAATAATACTAACCAGAGACAATCCTTGTCCTTATATGGGCCTATGTAGCCACTGAACCAAAATGACTTCCCACTTATTACACCAAATACGTCATCTGCAGCAACATTCCTTTGACCACTACCTCACGATGATGCATCAAGTTGCAAACAATAGAAATTATGGCACAAATATGGCAAGAATGACTTGCTTGACAAATTAAAGTTTTCAAATGGCATATTGCCACACTCGAATATCATGGCTTCATTTTCATTTTTCAAAGCCTCTAGAACATTCTTGTATGACAATCCCCATTGTATGCAGAATCAACTACTTAAATTAAGAAAATCTTTATACCAAAAGAAAAAGAGAGTCAAAACAGAAACCAATAACACCAGTCATAAATAACCTGTTACTAATGTTCAGAAGAGCAGTTAGTGTAGAATCATCATCATAGTGAGAGGAAGAAATAGAAATGGTGGGTAGACAGGTCAAAGTGAAGGAAAATGAGAGAGAAGCTCTTCTTCCCTCAGCACAAAGAAGCTGTTTTAATAGTAGCAATCAGTCAGTAGTAGAGCTGTGCTTGGACATAGAGACACAGAAAGTGTGGAGGGGAGGGACCGTAAGACAGATTATAGGAAATAACAGCACAAGGGCATAAACACAGGAGTCATGTCACGGCACAATTTCAAAATGTCACAGTTTACTGGTGGCAGATGCTCGAACAGCCAGTCCCCAGCAGGAACAAAATGAAAGAAAATGTAACGTGTGCATGTATATATATGTGCATGCATATGAATGTCTTGTGTATAGTCAAATATCAGTTGTTGTGGTTAAAACCATTAGCATTTATCCCATCACAACAACCATGTCTAAATGTACAGATTCCACATATTGTGGAAAGTAAAATGTGTAATGCAAAGCTGAAAGGCATTACCAAGCCTGTATTATGATGGTCCAATTAGCCTAGAGAAAGCAAGAGCCTCTGGTGGAGACAATACATTTCAATACATCATCAACGTTAATCTCTTATTTAATTGAAAGAAAATTGCTCTACGGCATTAAGAGCATTATGAAATACTAAATAGTGTCCTGCAGATGGCAGCAAAGGCATTCCAGAATATATTTTTTAAGTTTTTCTTTTTTTTCAGGAAGGAGAGCAGTCCTCAGTGAAAATGCAGTTTATTATATATTGATTTAAAGTATAAAAAAGTATACTTCTTTCACTAAGTGCAGTCTTACATTTTGAAGGGTTTTAATGACCACAATGCGATCTCTTTATCAAGACATGTATCTATCCCTCTAGCTAAAAATAGATCTATTTATCACATTTCATCACCCTGTTTTCAAGCCACGGCAGACAGTGATAAGGATTTGACAGCTAGATGGAGCAGATCCATCACTTTTACTTGGAAAATACTCTGAGGTAAGTAGACACCCATCTGTCGTTACATTTTATATATGCATTATTACTCCTTGGCTGCACATTTACATCATCAAGATCTCAAGGCAGAGGTGCTTTCTCCTCTGAAAATCAGTTGGCATGTGCCCTGCTACCCCTCTGACACCTTTACTATTCTGGCTCTAGTTCAAATGTCAGTAAATCTCATATTATAAAAGGTGGCCATAAACAGCTAATGGTATGTCATGAATATTTTAGGTCCTTGAATATCATACAGAAATGACCTCTGAAAACAAGGCACATCTCAGACAGATAACCTCCACAGCCAGTGCAACATTGAGGCTCTTTTCTGGTCTTTTTGGCTTTTTCGTGGCATGATTGGATTGATTTGTCATTTGCAACAGAAAGAGCTTGGCCACAGGGCTGTGGATAATCCAATTTATCGCTTTGCCATTTATTACAAATTTCTGTGGCTTTTGGGTCCACTGTCACATCGATTCGTTGATTGCTTGCTTAGCTGGGTCCTAATGAGCTGCTGTCTGAATCACTGCATAATCACCGCCCTAATTCACTTCCTCGCCTACCCTTAGACTCGGTCTGCTGGCTCGCCACTATTACAAAAGAACGGACTGAAACACAGCTCTCTGAGCAGACAATTAGTAACATCATCCATGAAACAGCGAGTCATTCTGCTTATATTACCCTTTAATCAAAGACAATCCTCTTGCAGCTTAGCAGAACATTGTCACAGACTTTTCATTCAGGTGATGATGTGTGCCACATCATCTGCAGTTGATCTAGCTGTGAACTAAACGGTCATGAACAGTGAAATGTTGGGAAATGAGATAGCACCAGCAAGTTCTTAAACATAAAATATTATACAACACAATACAATTCTTTTTCTTTTAGATTATTCTATAATCCAAGTTTAAGTAACACTTTACAGCAGATTACACCACCTAAATTACAGTGGTACATGGGAAGATATCCAGTAAATAAGGATGTTAATTTGCATTTGTGCTAAGTACTAAGTACTGTACATACCAAATACATACTTTATAACTACCTTACATACATACAAATAAGTGTGAGAGTGACTTATTTTACAGTCCAAAAGAAGTGAGTAAGGAACAACTTTATTTTGACTCCACATCCTGAACTTTTACTGTAATGATGAAATTCTGATGAGATTAGTTTGAATGTAAATTCACATTCTTTCACTCAACATTCCTTAGTTTTTCACTATATTCATATATTTTAAATAGTAAATAGCTGGGCTGTAATTTATGGACTGTACTCTAAACTGCAAGGCAAATATCAGTTGCAAACATTTTACTTTGATGTTTTCAGATGTATGAAGGGCTTCACTTGAGGATGGATGAAAGAGCAAATGCCATCAGGCGAAGCTTTACCTCTGCACCAACATCAGCCTGTCTGGATGGTATTTATTAAGGGTGGAGGGGGCTTAAGGACACATTGAGATATGTTTGCGCAGAGGCTGGTGGATAAACATAGGAGGATGCTAATCAAGCCATCTATCAACAAAAGAAGTGTGTGCTTCATACAAACTCATACCTTTTGAATAAAAATTCCAGTGTAGTGAATGAACTATAAAGAGCTGGCATAACATCTGATTTGTAATAAATAACATAATTTAAGACCTCTCACCAGCTTTTTGCACATTAAACACAAGTATGAGTGTTGGAGGAGAGATAGCTAGAAAAGAAATCACAGGTAAAATGGTTTTCAGACAACATTTCTTTAATACAAAGTCAACATATCTACATACACAGTGGCTTTAAACCAATTATTGTTTCCGTTAGAAGTAACAGTTTGAAAGTGATAGCACTTGGCCCTCATACAAAGGAAAAACTATTTTGCTGAGTTTGGGTTCTTTTTCATTTTGTTGGTATGTAACGTATACGTTTTATTCTTTTTGATGTCTTTTTGTTAGTGTTGTTTTTGTGTTAGTCCCCCCCCCAGATATTCAGCAACATATTTCCAGTAAGTTTGGCAGCTGTTTTCAAAAGTCTAGCATCTTTACATGAAGTCAAAAGAGTAACACATTGCACAAGCTTCCAAAGACTTCCAGAGTTTCAGTTTTGGCATGGGCTCTTTTTTATCAGTCTTTCTAACTTCCAAAGGTCTTCAGTTCAAGATTGTAGTTTGTTAAGAAACATCACAAGGTTCCCACTGCACAGAAATGACGTGCTGGAAATGAGAATTTGCAGCACGTTTTTGGTTGTCTTGGTCTTCCCCTGGATGCACAATGCTGCTCTGTTTCACTCTCTCTGTCCTTATTTCTTTCTGCATCCCATTATGAAACATGGTCAAACAAAAACACAGTATGGATCAATACAAGTCTTAAAAATGCACTAGGCAGAAAATAAATCAGCATGTCATGTTACAACTGAACTACAGTATGTATGGCCTTTAGCATAGCTGCATCTGCCCACCAGCCAATGATATATTGATGGTTAACACATGATCAAGTTGACACATGATCAAGTTGAAATCGCTGGGTGCAATTTTGGGATTTGTGGAAAAGTTTTAAGGAATGAACCGTGCCTTTGGGAGCTATGGTTTCTTGAAGTAGCAGAGGAATTAATTAGGAAATACATAATGCCTTTTTGTTGGAATTTGATCCTCAGTTTTTTTGTTAACCCCCTCTGACTGTTTAAGTGGGTGCTGTGAAGGAATCTATCATCACTAATAGACTCATGCTAATAGCAGGGCAGGGAAAGTTCTTTTCCACTTGAAGAATGACTATTTATCAGGTCCTTAACGTTACAGTTGATTAGTAATTCAGAGGGTTAGTTGGTGGACTAACCTCCCAGCCTTGGCTAAATTATACCAGCAGATCACTGATGCTGATTTCATGCCCTCACTGAGGCTATAGGTGTGAGAACAGAAGCTGGCATGATTCCCACTTTAACTACTAGCAGGGGAAATTAAAGGCAGAAAAAAGCATGTGGTAATTAAAGACCAGGGAGCAGGGCTGGAGAAAGAAGGAGAGAAAACAGATTTTACAAGCACCAGGAAGTCGGTTATGAGCAGAATCTCAGTCTTTGTAATTCTGTCCCCAATGTAAAGTATAAGATTTTGAGGGTCAAAATGATACAAATACGTATAATCTATATATTTGTTTATTTACAGTTATACTCTAGATCATAGTGGAATATCTAACAAAATGAATGACCACATTATGTCTGTAAATCATAAAATAAAAAAAGAGAAAGAACTTAGGATTCGTCCTTAAAAACTGAAGGTCACAGTCTGTACACGATCATACAAGGTACAGTACATCAAGCTGGGCTGATAAAGATAACAAAAAAGGTCAATTATTAAATTTTTGACTGATTGGATATTTTGAGATCAGTTCATCCACAGTTACAAAAAAAAAAAAAACAAACCAAAAAAAAACATAATGCCTACCAGTTAATAATAATAAAGACTTTCAAAAAGGTTTAAAAATGGCATCTCCTCATCGGCACAGGATCTACCCATGGGTAGAGATTAAACATTGGTGAGTGGAGGCAGAGGGTTCAGGCATAGCGCTGACATAACCTCAGCTTTTTATTAAGAAACGCTCAAGGTTTCTAAGATGACAGAAAACAAACAAAAGAAAAAGATTTTCAAACATGAGCACTGGCTGGTATAAAAAAGATGAGGAGAAAAACTGAATTTATACTATGAGTTTGGATATATCTTTATATTCTCCTTTTAAATATATATGCATGTGTGAGTGTGCAGTATATATGCATACATACATATATGCACACAAACACACAGACATTTTATACTTAACATTTCTACAGTGAAAAAATAGAATGTCTTTAAACATAATATGAACAAATAAGCATTTGTCTTTTCCTGCTAATTTTAAAAAATGCAATACAACATTTGTTAAAAAACTAAACCAAAAAGAAAATAAAAAGTCAACTATGTAATGTAAAATAAGTCGTCATAATACAACATTAATGTTTTCATAATGTTACAATAACAATAAGGCTTTTTTGGAAATAAGAAAAGATTACACACAGTTCTGTCCATCACTCTGGTTTTTGTGCACATCCACAAATTTTTTGCAGGATATGTACACTCGTGTATACCAAAGCGCTCATCTCAAAATGAAAACTTTTATCCGACACATATACATTAGTGTGTCAACCTGCAGTTGTTTTGGGGGTATTTGTTTCAAGTTTCTTTTTTTTTTTGTTTCTTAGGGATGTGCAAGTAAAGTATTTTGTACCGATAATATCATCACATCATGGCGTTGCAATCCAACATGGCTGCACGGTCTAGCTGTGTCACCCGCGGGGACGTCATCTATAAACGGGGGATAAAAAAGCATCTAGTTTGTTTATCCACTTGTCTTGAGTGTGTTACGTAATGAAATAGATGATTATAAATGAGTTCACAATGTGGGAGAGGAGGAAAAGACCTGTGGACGATTTGTTACATGGATTCGCTTTTGATCACGTCTGCCCGGGTGTGAGCGGTTAGCAGAGCTGGCATCTTTTGTTCGTCAGTTTCATCTCTCTCAAGAGTCACATGTACAGCATACACAAGATAAGCAGCATGTTTGGTTTTGACAGAAAAAAGACAAAAAAAGATAGTTCCTCATAAGCAAAAATGTTCTAAATGATGATGATAAAAGTTGGTCACTGGACACAAAGAAAGCCCCAAGTGTGTGGCGATCTTTGCTTGGTTGTTCTATTTGTTCCACAGCTTCTTGTCCATCAGATACATCTGTTGTTCACAATGCTGGACATTAATGCCGAATCCCCATGAAGCAATGAAGAGAGCAGTGATTGCAAAAGATCATGGGACACGGTTGCCACTTCTCCAATCTTGAACATCCACAAGACGAGCCAGCTGGTGCTTCTTGCATCAGGTGAGGTTTTCCAGGAATTCTCTAGTGACTGAGACACAAGCTTCTTGGGGCACTTTTAACTGTAAATACATTGTGGTACTTTTAACATCGCTGTGTTTACCTGGCTTGAGATACTGATTTTGCACAAGTACACAACTGATAAAACTGATCTCAAGATATGCGTTGCTGTTCACTTTCTCACAACCACTGACAGTGCCTTCTCTAGCCTCTTTCACTTCAATAGCAGTGTTTTTCTAATGTATGTCATTAGTAGATCCGTATAAAATCAAAGATATACTTGATGCCAGATGTGAACCTCATCGTACTGTTTCATTTGCATTATTCAGATTTTTTTCTCTCATCTTGTACGGTTGATCAAAGTTTAGGAAAAGCCATTTATGTTCATTCAGACAACAACAATTTGGTCATTTCTCTGGATATCACTCACAAAATGTGTGGATAGAAATACTTTAACCCCTTTCACACCCAGACATATCAAAAAAAACAAGAACGTTTCCCCGTCTTGGCTACATCCATCTGCCTCTCATTGATTTTTGCTGTTGCATTCTCCTTCACTATCTGTTGCTTGTTACTGTTGTATCACGAAGATATTGTTGAGAAGAGAAATGTCCACGAATTTTTACAATGTCCTCCACACTGAAACACTTGAGGTAAGGTAAGCAGTCTGACAGTTTGATCGATTCCCACCCCACAGCTTGAGCCACAACTTCTGGTTCCTCCTCTGATGAGGATTTTCTTTTCGCGATTAAGGGAAATTTTCCTTATTTCCTTGAGAAAGGTCACAAATTGGAATTAAAATCTAAACTGGTTTGTTCGGTGTTGTGTAAAAATCTACAATGGGATCCTTGGTGTGTCTGAATAAGCAACAACATTGTCTGCTGTTGTTTCAAATTTCAAGTTTCTATGGCTCAGGAGACTGTTGAGGGGGGCGACAGGATTCTGGGGGAAGAGATGGCTTTTTACGTTGCATAGTGATCAAAGCTTCCTAAATATTCCAGGGCTGCATGATAGCAGAATTGGTACTCATCCTGTAGAGAGAAGAATAGACACACATATAGTAAAAAAATACATCAGGAAAAAAAAAACTCACCACTACACCAGAGTTTGCTATGATAACGAGATTATTGATTTTAGATAATTTAAAAATAAAAATATTTACAGTGCAATCTTTGTCACTTGACTTTTATTTTTAACATTCATTAAACACGTAGATGACTCAATCTAGCGTATTGCTCAACTAAAATAAGTAACTTTACTTTTATTTATAGATTCCGTGTTCTCAAAAACAAATAACTATATATGGTTGTGTGTTTGTGTCTGTGTGACCTCTGACCTCAGTCTGGACCATGGCTGGCCTCTGTGTCCGGAGCATCTTCACTGTCTGGAAGATATCAACCACACCTTCATAGCGCATTCTCTCCAGGACGATGCTGAGAGTGATGAAGACGCCGGTCCTGCCCACACCAGCACTAGAAACACGTCGTGAATTAGTAAGTATAGCATTCATGTTGACTGATGAATATTTATTTGTAATAAGGAAATCTTTTCCTGTCTGTATCATCTTGCATTGATAGTCCCTCACCATATTCAGTATGTGCTGTGCTTTATAATGATTTATCTGTCTGAAGTCCTACAAAATAACAGCAATTTTTTCTTAATTATGATCCTAAATTGCCTCCCTAATGCATACTTTTCCTGCAGCTGTTTCAAAACTTTGAATGCAAGAAATCGTGTGGTAGGGCAATGCAACAATGGCAAGGACACAATCTGAATGTGAGAACAGTAGGAATCTACTGTGATGTGCGACCACATTCTTGCCAAACAGAAAATGAGCCCTCAAGGACATTCAGGCACACTTCAAGTCGTGCACACAAACAACCGAGCAAACATTTTGTCTCATTAAGCCCCTCCTCCTGTGTTTTGAAAAAGCTTGCTGCTGCTCTCCAGAAATACAGTCTGAGTCTTAACTCAGGTCCCGAAATACTTGAGAGCTGCCTCTCTAAGCTGCTTTGCTGTGAAATGATTTCCACTTCACCAATGGAACAATAATTGATATGACAACAGATTTATTTGGGCTGCTTCCAGCCTCCGATGTTATTTTGTTGAATGAAGAGTGAAAGCGATGGCTGCTAGGAGACACCGTGAGTGTATGTGAGTATGCCCACAATGTGTGTGTCTGTTGAAGGACAAAGCCAGACCTAGAACAAAATGTGACTTGTATAATTTGATAATAATTTATATGATCAAACATAGTTATTATTGAGCCTAATCATGCGGAACATATGACCACCGCAAACACATGTAGACAAATATCCAACAAGACACTACCAACCCCCATGCTGCTGTATATCTTAGCCCACCCAAAGCCTTTTCCTAGGAGTTGGTCACAGCTTGTCACATGGACTCTTAAACTCCCTCAGAGCTCCCCCCTCTCCTTCTCCAGGAAGATCCACTCTCCAAATCTGAAGGCTCGCCGAGCCGCCGCAGACTGAGAGGATTTGGTGTCCCCATTCACAGGAAGTAATCAGGCAATTAATGACAAAACGCATGTGGGTCTATTAGATAGTGGCTGAGGAGAGGAGGAGAAAGAAGAAAAGGGGGTGGGAGTGAAAGAAGGGAGGACTTGGAGAATGAATGCATGGATAGTTATAGAGGAAACGAGAGAGAGAGAGGGAGAGAGAGAGAGAGAGAGAGAGAGAGAGAGAGAGGAGATTAAAAAAAATAGACAGTGGGATGAGAGGCGGGAAGGGCTGGTGACAGAAGACGAAAGAGTAAGAGAAAGTAAGGCATAAGCTCTCCACTCGGAGATGACAAAGCCTTAAGGAGGAGGGAGGAGGAAGAGGAGGATGATGACAGTGATAGAATGGACCAGGATGCAGTAACGGTAGTGATGTACCAACAAAATTAGTGACACCAGTTTCTGAAAAATGACTTAATAGAAGCACAAACTTAACACAGACTATTTAGAACAACTGCAGGTAGTGCGAATACCTCGTTAGCAGCGCAAATCTCTAATGATTTACTCTACAGTGGGCTGAAGGATGTGTTAATCCTCTTATGATGCTCCAAAAATCAAAGTTCACTATGATTGGTCCATGTTTGACCCTCTATTATTTGTCAAAAATTTATAAATTGTCCATTTGGCCTCTGAATAAACTGTTGTCATATGACTATTGCAGTCCAGCTTCACAGGCTTTGTGCCTTTTTGTCCACTCCTGCGTTCGTTTAATTCCTCCTGCAATAACTGATCCTTTCACTTTAAGGCTGCTCTCTCCTCCGCTAATAACAGCCTCATAGAAGGGAGGAATAACTCAGTCTTATCGGAGCTTCCCTGACACATCTTACAACTCTCCAAGGGCCTTTTGATTGCTGGTGACATCATTTATTTTGAATACACAGGAGGTGATGTCATGTTTGATGATGTCACGGTGCCCCTGCAATCGAAAGGTGGAGGGAAAGTGACACCTACTCTGTTCCTGAAGTAAAACATATTTATGAGACAGCGAGACATTTTTTATAACGTCAGCGCTATCGCATCACAGATAAAGGAACAGTTGTATTCTTAGAGGGTTTTCTGAATGCCAGTCAAACCGTGTAGAATGCCTGACCCAAGTGTCTGTAAGTCATTTCTAGCCATTTGTTTTTTCTTTACTAGTCTTGCAGCACATACAAAAGCAGAGCCATGATGCATAAAGATGCTAGAAGGCTGGCTAGAAAAGGTAACATCACATTTAGATGATACCGCTTAGAGTCAATCGAGACCGAGTCTGGGTGATGACCGCTGCCAAATAGTGGTCTCGTGTTAAAGATAAAGGTTACCTTGGAAACTGTACCAAAGGTGATAAAAATACATCACGGAGCGACCATAAAAACCAGAAAGGATGGCTATATCATTTCATGTGCCTCCTCTTTGGAAATGCCAAGCTGCATCTCAGTCTTATCAATTATGGAGGAGTTGGGCCTGTGGAGGTTCAGAGGTAGTGTACTACGATGGCAAAAACGAGAGAAGGGAGCACATCTGATAATACTGAGCTGCACAGCAGGAGGTGCTGCATTGCAAAACAATAACCACCTTAAGAAGTGATTTAATCTTGTCTTCATACATAAAGCCTTATATCTCTTTCAGGAAGAGAAGCGTGTCTTTGGAGTGCACTTCGAGGTGAATCATGCAGTGCTTGCAAATACGTCATATCAGGCGCATCTTTCAGGAGAATGCAGTGGAAAAAATATAAATATATAATATAAAAAATATGGTGCAACACAGCACAATACTGTGACAACTTACCTGCAGTGGACAGAGATTGGTCCATCCTGTCCAAACTGCTCCTTGGTTTTATGCACCTGGCCGATGAAGTCAATGAATCCCTCCCCAGATTTGGGCACGCCTTGCTCTGGCCAATCAGTAAACTGGAACTGCCTTACTGTTCTGGACTGGCCATCCTGTAAATGCACAGAATAGAAAGAAATAAAGTAAGAACAAAGAATTAAGATTGTGGAGAATATAAAACCAGAGGAAAGTTACTGTTTTCTTCTGAGAATGTAATTCAAATAAAGCAACACTGACAAGGTTTGTAGGGCAATAAAACTCTTACTAATTGGACCTTTAAATCATCTGTATCTACTGGTGCTTTATCTGCACAATGACAATGATGCCAAATGATTTAATGTACAGTGACACATACAGGGATGGTGTGTGTCCTCTTCTCTACGATCCGGCTTCTCTAACTCCAACTCAATTGTCTCTATTTGGTCTCGTCTATTTTTTTTGTGTATGTAGCAAGTGGGTTCTAGTTAAAGCTAATCAATAGTGTATCTGCCATGACAAGCGTATTCTCCCAGACACCATGTTGAATAGGATAATCCTGCAATGCGATCGATAGAGTGACCTGATGGATGAACAGAGTGAGGGAGGTAAGAAGCAAGAACAGAGACTCGAGCACTGAGAATTGAAAACAAAAAACCTGCGAGTCTGACAAGCCTGCTACACAAAATGTCAGACTTAACAATTTTGTCTCGTATTGATCCTTATAATCTCGTTTTAGAGGTGAGAGTTTGAAGTGGTGAGATAATTGAACTTGCTTCCAACGCAATCAAAAATGTCTACATGCATTTTTACAATCAGGTGGCATCACACCAGGACAAGTGAAGTGATCAGCCTTGTTTTGAGAGCAGATTATCGAAGAATGCACAGTCAATACCCGTGTCCTTGTAAGGAAAGTTCTTTTCAAGTTGCCTTCGAGAGAACAAATTTCTCGAGAAAGTGAGCAGAGAAGCATTTCTGCATTTTGACACAGGCTGTCCGCTTAATGCTGCCAGTAATTAAGACAACCAGGTGCTCATTTCTCCAGTAGTTTCTCACTTGTTTGTGTAACAGACTGTGGTTTAGACACGATGTGTCAATCTCACACTCTTTTCATGCTCATTCACACTCCGTTACCACTTGTTCACATTGTAAAGACACAGTTTAATGATTTCTTTGTGAGTAAACTGGGATGTTTTTGTCCTTTTTATAATGCTTCTATTAGAATTATAGATTTTAAAATTATGTTCACAGTTATTTTGTGTAAACTATGCTTCAGAATCAAGGAAATAAATAAAAATGAGAACTTACGCTGAAAAACACCAAAATACAAAAAATGGTTTATACAGAATACACTACAAAAATACCTATACGCAATTAATTTGGTAGTGACCATAAAGAAGGTAATCTATTATTAAATGACCCGGAGAAAGCCTTTTCTCAATCTGTTGATCTGTGTCAAAAATGACATTTATCACATCGAGCGGAATTAATTGTAATTGTATTGATGTACGACTACCTCAAGGTCTGTATATGATGGTTGGGCTGCCAAAGTGGCTCCACTACATACTCAGTCATGCAGATTTTTTGTCCCTCTAGCGCTAACAGGCAAAATGTGGCTGAATAGTGGATTGCCTATATATATGTATCTAATGTATTATGAAGCATATGCAATATTTAATATGTCTACTGAAGTCTGGAGCTTTTAATGTGAAGTCCTGTCCTCCCATGTGCCACTATGTGCATGTCCTAACTGTGTTTCTGCACCACATATTGCACATGTATCGCACTTGAAAAATACAGTGATCCAGGCACTAATAAGCGAAGCTCCATATGCAGACTCTATTTGCACATTGCATGTCTCTTCTCCTGTTTTATGACACATTGCATGTTTTCTTTCATTCGTCGCCTTTGTTTTTCATCTCAAAAACATTTTGCCTCAGCAGGGGGATTAAAAATAAAAAAGGGGCAAACACAACAACACAATAAACCAAGCATTCTGGACAAAGAGGGGAGGAAAAAAGAGAGAGAGAAATTTAACACACAACCTGAGGGCCCACGCGGCGTGTCAAATTGTGTGATTAAATACGTGACTGGCTCGCTAGATGTGAGTGTTGAGGCGTGGAGTCTATGCTATTACTGCACAGTGGCATGCGACATACACACAAACACACACACAAACACACAAAATGATCTGTTCTTGCATACTATATTATACAAGAACAGGGCTGTTCTTGTGCACTGGACATAATGCATGTATACTGTATATGTTAGCTGTTCATAGGGGGCACAGGGTCATTTTATACACGTGTCTTGAATGTATATGCCTTCATGTACGTACGATTGTTTGTTACTGTTATGTAAAATACATACATATACATAAACCAGTGTGTTTGTGTCTACTGATGAGTGAGTGTGAATATTTGTCCCAAGAATAGCAAAACAAGATTTGCACAAAGCCAGTTGCACAAAGTGAGCCTAGGTGCACATTAGTATATGTTTAAGAGAGGAATTTTGCACAGTGCACCAGGTTACGTAGTCTTAAAAAGCGTGGATGTGTGTGTTTGTGTCAGGCAATGGCATATCACAAAATGCATATTCCGTCTGTTTAAGTATGACTATTAGGAGGGAATATAATGTATTCATTCTTTTTAATACAGGATACCAACTAGCTGGGGCACTGCCTGGGAAATCGTTGGATATGTCAGCCTGTTTGGCAAAGAGAGGAAGCACTTTTATTTATGTGCTACAGTTCTGCTGCTTCAAAGTATCCAGCCTAATTGGACCCAAAAAAGAAATCCTGAGGTGAAGAGATAACTACAGCGGTGTAGCGTGGGTTAACAGACAGGCCAAGAAAAGTCCCTTTGGTCGCAAACTCTCATTAATATTTGATTGGAGATAATATTAACTCAGTATGATTCTTGTTTTGAGTGGGAACCAATCCAACTACATTTCAAAACTACTTTTAGAGGCCTTTGAAGAAAAAAATATTATCTATTTCGGATGTTTCAGTGGTTATGTAAACTACTTTTTCCTGCTTTATCTCTTACATTTCCTGCACCCCAGTCAAGGGTGGGTCGCTGGTGCTATTGTAGGAATTACAGCATGATTTGGTCGTGCATCTGGTGTTCTGAGGCTACTGAGAGTGATGTTTCTGCCTATTGCGTGATTGTTCATGAACATTATACTGAACATTACACTACTGCTGTTGAATGTTTGTATCAACCATTTTGCTCTTTGAATCTGAGGCACTGATATCAAACTACAGCGGTGTAGCGCGGGTCAATATAAACTGCTGCGCAGGTTAATATAAACTCAAATCATATCAACTAATTGATTATATATCTATTTGTGTAACAACACTATATTGTTGGAACAAAATGCTAATATTAAATTAGCATATATTAAAAATATAGCTTTGTCTATTAAAAGCCGTTCATGATTATATTACTTTTAATATGTTGCATGTTCTGCCTCACAACTTAATAAAAACCATTCTCAGCACTCCTACCCACGTCTTACCCTGGCATCTGTGACTTTGAACTCTCGAAGGATGTACTGGGGCATGTTGTACTCTGCCATGGGATCCACCACAAAGTACTGATACCTGGCAGAGCGCTCTGCTGGCCAGTATTGGTGACACTTTTCCTGGTTGAGCAGAGAGAGAGATTTATTGTTTGGGGAGAGTGGTGAGGACAAGTGTTTGGAAATATATGTTGTTAATAATTCAATAACAAATGTTTCTCTTTAAGTGCTTTTTGGAACATTTTCATGTGTAAATAAAAAAAAATTTATGCATGTGTGTTTTCAGTCATACCCTTCCCATCTCTCTCAGTTTGGTCAACATGACTACAATAGTAGAGTTGTTCTCCCAGAGCATTCTCCAGAAGTCTTCTGTAGTCTCTGCCAGAGGGCCCTGCGTGGCGATGTAGGCTTTTTGTTGCCTGTATATAGAGCAAAACAATATTAACGCTATATGGTCTTGAAGACGATGAAGAGCTCTTACTGAGTTTGGATCACTAAAAGAGGCATTGTGTAAAATTTGCTGTATGTATTCACTAACTACGGCACCTTCTATGTTAAAGTTAAACATCTCTCCTAAAATATTGCACATTAGATTGTTAACAATTTTTTCTGGCCACGGAAACAAACAGTAATAGCTTCAAGACACTCAAACTGCCATGTGTGCCTACCTGTATCCATCAATGAAGCTGGCATTGATGTAGTCAGATCCTTCCAAGCCTCTGATTGGCTGCAGACAGACACGAGTGGTCTCGTAGGGCATGATGTTGACCAGGCGATTCTTGAACTTGTTACAGGGAAGGTTGGCACTGATGAAGCGTGATGTGTGGGCTTTGGAATTGGCCAATCGCTGGGATGGGGAGTAGATATAGGAAAATGGGAAGGCACAGAAGAAGGGGATGGAGGAAAGGTGTGACACATATGAAAAGAGGAAAATGTCATTGACAGAGAGTAAGAAAGCTCACCCAAACTAATTTGATCCTTCACTCAAATTTACCAACGATGTCACAGTTTCAAAGGGTCATTGTTTATACAGACTATATTCATTACAAAGAAATTCAGAAACTTTATTTAACTTTTGCAACTTGTGAGGTCCTGCAGGGTCAGATGCAATGAAAATATGCCACACACCCAGACTAACAAGCCTCTATCAAGTCTGAGCAGAAAAACACAAAATTTGTCTAAAAGTGGGTCACCAGCGCCTTTGATAATGCCAGTGTGCTATATGTGCATAAAACATCAACTCACACAGGGATGTTCAGAAAGACAAACATGCGCACGCACGCGCGCGCACACACACACACACACAATCAAAATGAAAGCTGTCCTGCTACATCATCACTGGCATAAGGGGCTCAGTCTGAGTTTGTGGGTCAGCCTTACAATCTCCTCTTCTTGTCTTCAGTATCACAAGAAAGAATCTGTTTGCATGAGGGTGCTTGCTTGTTAGTGTTTGGCTGCAAATGGAAGACAACCTTGTCAGATTGTTTGGGGACTCTTTCAGACAGCAGCATTGTGAGAGGCAAGAGAGCGAGATGAGCTGCAATTGACCTCTCTGAAAAGTAGGCAGGGATGTAGATTTAGTCTCTCAGCGGTTGTCAAAATACATGAAGTGAAAATGTTTCTCCTCTGCGTGAACAGGGTCTAGCTCTCCATTTTTGCCTTCCCCAGTCAGAGTACTCTATTCTTATTCTTTCTAATTCCCATGTAGCTCTACAATCTCTGTGTCAGTGGCTACTTGGAGTTTGTCCAGCCTTTCTCTTCATCCCCTCTTGCCATCCCTCGCTACTGTCCTTCCTTTGATCTGTGTTTCACAAAGGCACCTACAAAGGCTTGAGGTAGCCTGGCAGCACTAAAGAGGCCCTCGGCTACATGACCAAACACCAGAGGATACAGGGAATGAAGCCAAACCTGGCAACCTGTCATCGAATAGGACAGAGAAGTACCTAGGGTACCTCTGGTCAGAGTTGCCAGTTCCTTCCCATTTATAGTACAGTGTGTGTTGTGTTTAGAAGGCACAGGATATATATTAGACATGTTACACCACAACAATGATTATCCCAGTATTTGGTATTATTGTGGTCTGAAGGAGTTGCCCACTAGTGTTTATTTTAATTTTATTGTGCCCAAACCATAACCTTAATAAACAGTAATAGATATTAAGTGATTTAAACAAACATCCTTAATAAAGATTTTAGTTTAATAATACATCATTTGTTAAATTATCTTTCTAGTCTATTGATTGCATCACATAATATTTGACTATATTCATTAAGTTTATGATGTAGTTACAATGCAATACAATGCCTGCTGCCATTATTTTTAATTAAAATGAAAAAGCATTTTTATCACCTTGCTTGCATTTGGATCTCATTTAAAACTCTGCAGTTGTATTTCAAATACAAAATACTTTGCTATTTACCTTCAGCTGGATCCCAGTAGCGTTTTTATGTCAGTGCTGGGATTCATATCCTGTACTGTATGTTGATGAATACTTTCTGCTGTGACCAAATACTGAAGGATTTCAAATTTCTATTATCTAGCTTTGAAAAAGATACAATAATAATCCAAATAGTGTGTATCTAAGTGATTAAAACGTTAAAGTGAGACTGAGATTTGCTTTTTAGCCCATCTGAAATCCTACTACTTGGACAGCTATTATTATTAAAGATATTTAAGGTGTCTGAATGTGCTTGTTATTCATGAACATATGCCAGAAAATGCTAGACTGACAATTTCATGACAAGTCTCTCGTCTCGATTCATTGTCCCTGTTGTCCCTGTGAATCCTACCAGCCCGAGCTGTGTCCCTCCTGAGAATGACAATGGCCTCTCACCCATCCCTATAGTGCAGCATTCTGTCAAATCACTTCCTTAGTGCCAAGTTACCATACAGTCATCCCATTGTTCATTAGCCAAACGTTCCTCCCTCCACTTGCCCTGCCATCTACCTCCATTTGTCATCATCAAGTATTAATTACTCAGCTCTCTCTCCTATCTTCTCAAATACACCTCCTCCAATCCTGAATGGAGTGTAGATGTTATTAATCCCCGTTTGACTCCTGACGCCAGCTCAGCATTATAGATGGCAATGGAGATCCCATCATCGTTGTGCACCAGTTAGTAAAAAGAAGAAGGTCGAAACACACCAGCACTATTATTGTTTCTTGGCAGGTGGGTGGTGTTGATGAATGGCGATGAAAGGTGATGGACGATTGGAGAGTGAGCTTATGTGAAATTTAAGGTCAGCATATACAGAACAAAGCATCGAAGCTCGGGTGATGTTGATAACGCTGAGATGTTTCATGCAGCTCTATGTAAACACTGTGGATGGATGTCTATCCTCACCTACTGCTTTGTCATAACTTCCCAGAGATCATACACTCTCTGTTTCTTGAACCTAAACTCAAACCCACTCTGCATTCGGCCAAAAATCCTTTGTCCTTTCCCTGCTAGATTAAACGCATTTATTTGTTAAAGCATATTATTCTAAATCCCCAAAAATGAACGTTATGGCCAAATACTGAAGGGCTTCAACATTTCCATGATCTAACATAATAATTCAAATAGTGTGTATCCAAGTGATTCAAACACTGAATAAGGATCATCTGATATTCTACAACTTGAACAGAATGTATACACTGACAAATAGCTGCCATACAGCTTTAACATATATTCTAAATACAGTATAGTACCTGAGGTTGAAATTTTAAAGAAAAGTGTCTTTATCTCAAATGCCAAAACTTTTTAAGCGTAATATGTCAGTATTTTCATTATGTCTATACAGGTTATACAAGGTATAAGAAACATTAGATCTGCTTCTTGTCTAATGTCAGACTGCATCCCCACTAAAATGTTATAGCCTCTGTAATCCATCCATCCTGTGCCTTCACTAGTTTCCTCCTAGGAGCTGTACAACTGTTAATAGTCAAGAGCAAGTGTGTGATTTGTGAAAGTATAAAAATATACATGTATGATCAAAAGATCTGTGAAAATTATTGGAACCCACAACTACGCACAATAGAATTAATGATGGAGAACTCCTCATAGATAGCTGGCAGTGAATCTTGTTTAAAAGGTTTACAGCTGCCCAAGTAAAGAGTGAAGCTGGTCAAACATGTACACTAGTTATGATCTTTTTTACAGTTATGATTGTACAACAAATGGTCTCCAGATTATTAAGCATATCGCGCCATTGCCTTTACCTTAAATTCTAGCTCCATGCCAGTCACATGCTCACCGCTCTCCACCTGTGCCAGCTTTTGGATGTAGGAATATAGACTGCGGGCAGCCACTTCAGTGTTGCCACAGGCCACCGCCTCCAGCAGTGCATCGTGAATGAAGCTGTACTGGTCCTCTGTCTGCACCATATAGTTCCGCTGTGAACGCATCAGCGTCACATGGCCATAAATGTCAACCGTCTTCTCATGCTTGATACGCTCAAGCATGGCGTCGATGACAATGAAGCAACCTGTTCGGCCGACGCCGGCACTGTAGGAAGAAGGACAAAGAAGAAAGAGAATGAGAAGCTTGAGATTAAGAGGTTTGTTAAACAGAATTTCATTCTTCTTCAATGTTTTTATTTCTATGGTGTTATTCTCTCAGGGCGCAGTATTGTTGAATATTTATAACGCTAACTGTCTTTCACATTTGTGTAGGAATTTAATTGTAATTTTATTGTTATTCTCACTTCTAAAATATTAAACTGTGGGGTGATTATGTATGTCCAGTAATGCTTGTAGATTTGTTGTGGCACTGCAGTTTAAATAATTGAGTAGGAGAGGAAAACAGAGAGCTATAGTGATAGTTGGAGAGCGAATACAGAAACAACTAAATGGCAGAAAGAATAACAAGAGGAGAGTGATGGAGACTGAGAGAAGCAAGCTGTCAAATTTTAGTTTCATTGTGTATTGCTTTGGACTCCGTGATGTATTCTTATCTTGACAAAAAGGAAGGCTTCAATTTGAATAAACCATTGAATAAGCTTGTAAAAGGAGAAAGGGCTAAGGAGCAAAAAGGAAAGATGGGATGGGATTACTGTGAGTCTTTTCACACAGAGGGGGAAAAAAGAGACTAAAGCTAAAAAAGAATGCCTTAAAGAGAAAGATGATGTGACCAATGGAGAAAAGAAAAGACGGAGGTCTAGTAAGAAATAGAGCATATGTTTGTATAATGTGTGTTATGTAACGTTTAACAGCAGATACACAGAAAGGAGCTCTGCTATTGTGTTTGCTCATGGGTATACACTCACTCTATAGGCACGGGGCAAAAAAGAAACAGGGAGATGTGTAGGGTCATGCTTAATTTTTATCACAACACAGTAAATTACTTCAATGCCCTTCAAGCAAACGGTCCCACTTGAGTGCACATGCTCCACTAAACAATGTAAAAGGCAAAAGAAAAAGACAGGTTTTATCTGTAACAGCATAACATTACTACTGACCTGCAGTGGGCAATGATGGGTCCGGCATCAGGTGGGTTGCAGGTCTTCACCCTACGGAGGAAGGCCAGGAAGGGGGTTGGGTACTCTGGCACGCCGTGGTCAGGCCATGCCGTGAACTGGAACTGACGGACTTCCCGCTTCTCACTAGAGCCATTCTGCAAAACAGAGACAGAGGTGTGTTGGATAAGGTGGTGGAGTTATACTATAGGTAATACTACAGGTATTACTACTTGTCTTAAGGGTAATCTATAAGATGTCATAATGTATATGCAAATCCACTGACTGCAGAATTCTGACTTAGCCCCAAATTTTAAATTATTGGGTACAAATATCAAACTCCTAAACAAAGCACTCAGAATAAAAATAGACAAGCAGATGTCATGGTTTGCAGAAGTCTGCAGTATTGATTTGTGCAACTGATGCTCAAGTTGTTTTGATTAAATTTCAATGTTTGTATTTCTCCTATTGATTTTTTTTCCTCACTGTGAAAAAGTTCAAACTGTAACTGTACATGAGTAAAAACTGACAACTCTTTGCTGTATTCTCTAAAGAAGGAACCCAACTATGTACAGAAAGCTTTAAGGTGTAGAGCAGGGTGATTACTCATATTGATCAGATAGTCAGTGAGATTATTTTATACAAGATTCAGTCCAGGTGTTTATACCTTTATATTCTCACTCATGTTGCTGCCGTTTAGAACATCTACATGTACATGCAGCGAACACCTACATTACACATCCGTCTGTCAGCCCCTATCTCAAACTCAACTCTCAATGCATCAAAGATACAAGCTGAGATCCAGAGGAAGAGTTTTGAGGATAGGAAGGATAAGAAAAAAAAGCTCCCTTGCATCTTTTGGTCGTCCTCTTCTCTCAGAAGATTCTCTAATGGAGGTGCTGTTTGCATTTCAATGCAGTGCTTTTGCTTCCCTGACAGTAGGATTTTTTCCCTTGCTGAATAAATGAATAAATGAATGTGGTAATTAAAAGCAAACTGACCTAGTTCCTATCCATATTTTGGACATTCCCTGTTTTTGTGGTTGATGCAGTCTGCATGGACATGATCAGTATTTGATTGCCAGTTTTTCTTAAATCTTATATTTTTTGTAAAGGATTTCCACATACATATGGACAGGTGCCACTGTAGATGTTCTGTAAATGTGCTGTGTGTGCATGTTTGTGTATCTACTGCCAGACTCTGTTATACTTCACACAAATCCAACAAAATATTTTTCTCAGAGATAAAAAAAAAAGTGAAAATAGCTCAGCAAGAAATCACAGCCGTGGCTTTAGTTATAAGGAGGAGGAAGAGGAGGATAAATAGCAAAAAATCATTTCGCTGGGTTTGATGGAGGCTGAGAGCAGCAGAATGTAAATGGCCTTGAATGTCAACCAGCTGGCATTAAAGCTCTGTGGCTGTTGATATCCTGCTACTGTATCTTCACCATCACTGGTTTATGCCGATGTTTTCTGCTATATGATCTTCTAACAGCTCAACTTGTGTTTGTATGACTATGAGGTGTGTGACATTATAAGTGACAGAGATTATTATTTTTCTGTGTCTGTATCTAAATGCATGTAATGTGTGCCGTTACATCTACAGGTGTGCATATCTATGTTGTCTATTATGTATGTTGCTAAATGTAAATATACATATTTAGCTTTTGTGTGTACAACTCACATTATGGCTGACTGTGAGAATGAGAACGGATGTGCAATTACTTCCTCTTAGGAATGTTTTCATCTGTGTGTGTACGCACAAAAGGATGAGAGCACCCTACCAATTATGTATAGAGTTTCTCTTCTGCTCACTTTACCTAAGTGCTCCAATTTGGCAGATGGACATAAATGGATGATCTATTGAGGAGGGAAAACTGAACAATGTAAGAGAGGTGGACTGGAATGACAATGGGGACAAACGGTTATTATACTGTAGGTACTGGGGTACATTTTTACATCAAAAAACAACATAGTTTATGGAATTATTTTTGTCTTATCTGAGCTTTGTATGTTTTTACAAGGTGTGTCATCTTAAATGGCCCTTTGTTTACTGAGTACACACTAAATAAAGAAATTGTAATTCACGGTTATTCAACTTAATGATGAATATAATGGATGTAATTAATTTGCCTGGACATCTTGAACACTGTCCAATTTGGAATTATTTGTGAATTATTTCTTGCTGGTTGTGGACCGTTGAAGTGTACAGTACCTGTGTGTTTTTGTGTGGGACAAAGAAAGATATACAAATAATCTTACCTTGTGCAAGGAGAAAGTGCGTACACAGAAAGTGGCCAATTCTATTGTGTCCAGCAGAGTCACTTGGGTCATACCATAAGTTTCAGTGCCACGACTGGGCCAGTACTGGTCACATTTAATCTGGAAGAGAGAGAGAGAAAGAGAGAGAGAGAGATGTGTCAATGCAGGATCTGTGTCACATCCTATTAAATGGTGTTTCCACTGATGAATGAGGTCGTGTACATAAATGGACAAGTGCAGAGAATTTTACATCATCGCACACACATTTCAGTACATGCATCCCTCATACACCAATATTTCATCTAGATTAAAGCACCAGGAGGTGTTGACAAAAACACCAGTGTAGTGTCTCTCAATTTCACAAGAAACAACACTATAAACACTTAACAGATGCGACCAGACTGTCTACCCTTACAACCTAACTTCACCAAGCATACACAAATGCTGTCTGAATTCTTCTCAGGGGTGTAAATAAAGTTTAGGAAACGGTTCACATTCAATTCTTAATTCATTGTGTATTAAAATAACATCCTGATACAACCGTTTTAGATCTTCACTCAAACAACCTCCTATTCTTCTTCTTAGTTTTTAGTGTTTTCATCTGTTTTCTGTCCAGTGGTTCTACAGCATATCTGAAAGCAAAACACCTGCTTCTCACAGCCTTCCCCTGTCAGTCCACTTAATAAAGATTCATTCAATATGGGGTGTGATGTGCTGGTGGACATTTGATGAGATGTGACAGCTAGTGAGGGAGATGCTCTGCTCTCCAGCTTTCGCCCATTTCCTGCTAAAGCTGGCACTCAAGTTCTACCTCCTGCTAATCCTGATCATGTTTGACAGGAAGAGAACGCGCATGTCAGGATGGAGGACAAGTAAACAACTGAAAATGTATAGAGGGAGGGAGAGCAGACACCTGGGGTGAGTGAGCCTGTTGTTGACACAGGTTGGAGTTGACAGGATGAAACACAGCACTTGGCTTTTTGACATTTAAGTCCAGGCCTTGATAGCAAAGAATATTATCTGCATAGATCTATTTTGACTTGTGATATTATCTGCATTTACAATGCAATATTACAAGAAATCTGTCCTCTAGCAGACATGGCTATAGCTGTCAAAGTGGGCAAAGAGGAATTAAGTTAGTCACTTTAAGGGACTTTCCTATATAGATCAAGTCCTTCCTACTGATTCAATGTGATCACAGTAGCTGCCATTACTTCTACATTTTTAATTCTGATCCGATAGTTGTAAAGTGTTCTTGCTGTATGGTCTGTATGAAAAATATATAACATTTTTGTCTCTGTAAAAGAATATTAAATGTGAGTGGGTAGTGGGTGATGGAAAGAAGGAAGATGATGATGGAAACAGACCATCAGTGGTGTTACGATGGTGGAATCAGCTACCTGCATGACTCACGCATGATCAGCAGCCTCACTCCCAATATTCAAAAAACTGCTGAGAACTTTTCCGCAACCTCTTTGGACACAAAAAAACTCTTTTTCTTGCACATCTTATGAAATGGACACACTTCTCCTGATAGCATTTTGCTTAAATGTCTTTCTCCTTGACTTACTTTGGCTTCCACCAAATGACTACATGTAAATGTAAATGCAGCGTTTTTCTTTAACCAGCTTGATTCTATCATGTCTAATAGTTGCTCTATACTTGAGAATGTAGCAGATTGACAGCAAATAGAGATCTTGGTGTTGTTTTGCTTTATATAAGTAGCTGGAGTTGCACTGTTTTTCCCATCACATTGTTACGAGTCACCATGCATGTGCTAGGCAGCCTATAAAGGGAATACAATCTTGTACTGGTCTTATAGTGAATGGCCACACTGATCAGAGGAAGATATATGTCAAATCATGATGGTGAGCTCTATAGTAATGCCAAATGCTTGGCCTGTTGGTAAGAAGGCACAGTAAGTACTTTGTACTTTGGGGTCAGCATGGCCTGTCAATGCCCCCCATATAATGCTAACCATGATCAACATGTGTCAAAACACAGTGCATCACAGTTGTTGCTTATGAGGCTTATGAGTTGCAAAATTGAACCTGTGCAGGAATGTGCACCAGTGTGAGAGTAGAATGTATTTCCTGCACACCCTGTGATCATTTAGATTCCAAATGTAGAAAAAGATGCACACACAAAACAAACAAACAAACAAACAAACAAACAATGACTAACGTGTTTACATCCTGACATTTCATCCCTCCATTCTAAAAGTAAGCTACCATGATGTCCAGACAATCTAACGTCCACCACAAGCAGATGGGTTGTGGGAGTTACTTGTACATCAAACAGCACCTGGACTCTCAGACTGTGAGGAACACAAATCACTGGTCTTATGAAACAGCAATTGAATTTTTGGCCTCAATTCTAAACGTTATGTCTGGAGGAAACCAGGCACCACTGCATAACACAATCTTAACAGTATGAGGCATGGTGGTGGCAGCTTCATACAGCAGCAGAGGATTTACAAAGCTTGTTGCGTCATACTCAAAAAGACTTGAGGTAATTAATAATGTAATTGCTGCCAAAGGTGCTTCAGTTTTTTTTTTCTTTCAAAAAAATTAATTTCCACTCTAGGGCCTCTCAGTGTATAGCCTCTATGTGTTGTAGGAGACATGCTACAATTTTTCAGCTGCGAATAAAGAGATAAAACAAAGCCACGTTTGTGAATATAGTCTCAGTGGATACGTAGCCTACCTTAGCATTGTTATAAAAAACAGTTTTAAAAAGACCTGTGAGGTCACTAGAGTGAAGATTTAACAAGAAACAGCCTTACCCGGGACTTTTCCTCCAGCCTGGTCATCATGACCACAGTGGCTGCTCTCTGCTCCCACACCATCCTCCAGAAGTCCCCAAACGTCTCAGGTAATGGACCCTGGGTGGCGATGTAGGCATTCTGCTTCCTGTAGCCATCGATGTAGTTGGCATTGATATAATCACTACCTGTGATACCTAGATAAATACCAGAGGAATACGAGATTCAAATATGGTACGTGGTACTTATGATGTTTTTTTGTATTTTAATCCTGCCTTGCCAAATTATTTTACTTATATTATTGTGTCATCCGTCTCTGTAATTAAATAGAAGAAAACAAGTAAATGAGTTGAGACCTCACCACCATGCTACACAGCAGTCCCACTAATCTAGTCATCTACATTTCTGCATAGATAGAGATGTACTGGAAACATTTTAATGGCACAGATGGTATATACAGCATATGCAAGATCTATTGCAAAACGTTGCTTCTACTGACTGCATGCAGCTATCAGATTATACTGTGGGATCCTTTAATGCATCTACAGCGGTAAAAGAACACTTTAAAGCTAAAATATGCAGTTCACTGCAAAGCTTTGTCAGAATTGCTCATGATTTCAAGTGTGCATAGACGTGTAAGTATGAATCAAGCCTTTAGTTGCATCATGTGTGGTACATGATGAGCTACAAGTCTGTCATCAAGCTCTGATCTGGGGGAAGCACCGAGTTGTAGAAATATGGACTGTGTCCTATAGATTGCTGCAAAGAATATTCAAGCTCAGTAATTTGAAGTTGTTCTACAAAAAAGTTTTAAGCCAAACTGCTGAAAATGTAGCAAGATAATCTTGCAGTTAGAATATGTCTAACACTGAACATCTGCGATAAGACACAACATCACCCATCTTTATTTAATGAACTTTTACAATCCTGTCAGTTGAAAAGAGACTCCAGTGTGACGGCCTCCGTGTTGGAGAGTCACGTCTCTTTGACTGACGTCTCCTCACTCAAGCGACAAACAATGAAACACCCGACTGGGCTTATTTAAGAGAGGCGGCGCAATGAGGACAACAAACGAGGTAGAGAGGAAGAATAAGATAGAGAAAGTGTGAGTGAGAGAGACAGAGAGAATTCATGGG
>OMLM01008259.1:111364-127757 GCA_900302695.1 Helostoma temminkii
CATTAACCTTCCTTAGTTTTCCTTTTTAAACAATGCTAACTATCCCTCCAATGTCAAGAGGGTCACTTATGTTTCAGCTGCTTTTGTTGCACTTAAGAGGGGGAGCTCAACTCTGCTGACAGTCTTCATTAGTAACGGTAATTTATTTTACACAGGGAGAACAATGCTGTAGCGTCAATTACATGAAGATTAACAAAGATTACAATGTATCTATGAGACAAATGGAGATGACACTAGATGGCATGACATCCTCTGGAAAATGAATGGACACACTGCATTACAGACCACTTGACAAGAGTTGTGCAACAAACACCCATGAATCATTTTACTGAATTAACAGTGCTGTTAAAGCTAATGTTAAATGTATTTTTTGATTCAGTATCTTAATAAACTTCGACTCTCACGATAATCAGAGATGTCAAATTATATTAATGCATTTGTGTTTATTTATTCATAGGTGAGTTTCTCAATGAGCAGCCAGATGTAGTTGCACAATTTGAAAAGCAAAGGAGCAGAGTTATTAATCACTTCTGGTATGGGAAGGCATTGAGATGATGTCGAGAAAAAGAGGAAATACTTCAAATTAAATTTAACTGTCAGTTTATTTGCTTCAAATTCAAAGGGAAACAGTATCAGAAATGAAATAAGCCAGTGCATATGTAAATGAGGGGCCCTGACTTCTCCTTGAGAGAACAAGAGCGGGTTGTATGAGGGGAGATCAAAGAATCCTGTGCTTGTGTGTGTGGTTGTGTAGTTGTGAGTGTGCATGAGTTACACACATACTCAAATTCCATCAATTCATTTTTTTGTGTTTATTGTCCACATTACTCTGCATGTATAGGTGCCTGCTATAGTTTGAAAGATTGCCACTGCATACACATTCAAATAAGCCATAAAGCACTAGTGAGATAGGCTGAAGGTTTTACATCTTAGTACTTGTTTATTCCCACAACTTGGAAACGTGTGGAAAAAAGTTGAATTATAAAAATAAATAGATCCATTGTTTTATCTTTATCCCATCTTGCACTTTTCCTTCATAACCAACTGTTATTTGCTGCTAAACAGTTTTGTGCATCTGTTTCTCCCTCTGTATGACAAAGTACTTTTTCAAACTCATCCATTTGTGTATATTTATAAAGAGAAGTTTCTAAAGTCATGTCGTATTTGTGCTCTTACTTATTTTGTCATTCAAAAACGGTACTGCACACTGCAGTGTCTTTCAAGAAAAGATTTACTTTCAAAACTGGGCTTTGCTGTGACCGGTCGTCAAGCAAAGTTACTTAAGGACAAATTGTTTTTATATATTCTAACTCTGTCGAAATCTGCACTCTTCTCTTCAACATGCACCCCTAACTCACAGCTTATCCCTATCCATGTACAGACTTTTTTCACCACAATCAACAGCATGATCAATGAACACTGGAACACAAACTAGCATCTAATTATACATTTCCAATCTCATGATCCGCAGTCTATACGCCTAAAAAATATAATGATTGTTTTTGATAAGCCAAACCAGTCTTTCTCCTAAAGCCTATTTGTGATGTTCCATATTTGCATATAAAAGGGAAGAAGTCTTTCTGTGGGTAAGCAAAGAAAAATAAAAGGGGAGAAAAGGGGAAAGAGGAAAACCAGACACCCTCTTGGATGATCCTTTTGCAGTGAGCAGAGAGAGGGAGTGATCAAATGTTGAGCCATTGTTTGCAACCACTTTAATTAATTCTGCTCGTTATCTCTGAGCACAGAAAAGATCCTGTTAGTTCAAAATGGAAATGGAGCAGAGGTGGTGAAGGAGGAGGAGGAGGAAGGATAAGGGAGAACAACATCAAGGAGGTGGTGGTGGGGGAGAGAAAGTGGGATAATAGAGATTGTAATCCTGTTTAAAAAATAAAAAAAACACCTCACAACCATCTCTACATGATCACAAGTGATGCACAGGTTATTTATACACGGTGGATTAATGCACAGTCAACAACCCAAGTGAATATTGTGACTGACATCCGATAAAAAAAAAAGAAGAAGAAGAAGAAAAAAAAACAGCCCGGTATACAAACAGAAACTAACATCAAATTAATTAGTGCTGAAATTTTGCAGCATCATGTGAAAAAACAAACCAATGCAAATTATTTATTTGTAAATGGAGGCAAGCAGTGCTTGAAAAAACAGATAAGAAAGATAAAGAAGCTTGGTACGTAAATGCTAAAAGCATAGAGACTAACTTTCAAAGTCAAAATCTGCGTCACTCTGAGGACTGCTTAGACCAGAATCTGTAAAGAACAGCAAACATAAGGGAAATAGTTTCACAAGGGTGTAATGCAACAGAAATGACTATGTAAAAACAAGACATAAAATGATAAAAAGCCATAAAATATAACACAAAGACAATAATACATTTTTTATCATCAGTAAACTGGCTGACTGACTGGTAAACAGGCCCTTCTCAGGGTAGCTTGAATGGCAGATTTGAGACCAGAGCGCCACACTGACATAAAAAAGCAGGGCAAACATTGTCAGATCGACCGAGCCCTTCCTTTCCACTACCAAATCCTGATCAGTGCCACAGTATTCCTCAGGAGCAGACTGGTTAGCCATGGGCCTTAGCCTCTCCTGCCCTGCTGAGAACTCCCCTCTGCTAAGCCCCATATCAATGCTCACAGAGATCAGGATAAGAAGACTGATTTGATATCTCTAAGCTTTCATAAATACCACTGACAGGAAAAAGAGACAGAGAAGGGGAAAACCAGTTTATGTTTCCTGGTGAAAACTGACTCTAAAAGATTTCTTTGTCTGTGGTTTGGTGCCGAGGCACTCGGAGTGAAAGGTGTGGAAAAGTGTCCGCATTCTTTGTTGACAGCTGTGGAGCCAGAGCTGATGGGAGTCAGAGCTCTGAGGAGAGTGGTGATAGTTCAAAGTCTTATCTGTTCCAGAGGAGAGTCCTCTGAGGCTGCAGCAAGTCGATGTTATGTCTGCGAAGACTCGGGTCTCCTCAGCTGTTCAAGCAGAAAGAGTCCATCTGTGACAACAACTGGATATGATGCTAAGAGATCTAGTTTGATGGGATTCTGCCAACCTATGCATCAAGTGATGGGAAATTAATTTTGCCAGGGCTAAAAGCTGAAATCAGATCAGGAGGGTCACCCACTGATAAGACAAGATCACACCACCCAAAGATGGCAAGTTTGATCCACAGAAACAGGGTGAGTGAAGGAAAAGGAGATATGACAAGATAAAAAAAACTTTATATTTTCCTTCCCATACCTCTGTCACATAGCAAAAATAATTCAAGTTCGACTCGAATCGATGTTCAGGTCATCATATGTATATTTATTTTCCCTAAGAAACACAAACAGGACTTACACTAGCCTCAAAATATAAAACTTTAAATTAAAATGAATGAATGAAATTCTGCTAAATAAAAGTTACTACACTCAGTTTACCCTTTCCCTGATACCGTAGTGTGATGATGCCATACCAGTGGCGCCAAATGAGTGTGGAGAGATGAAGACATCAAACATCACCATCTCACTAATTGATTTGTGACAATGACTAATTAAACCTAGCAGGCGGTACTCCGATCCACTATCTCCAAATGTCATTTATCACAGCAGGAGGGAGGTACAGGCATGTCTGATTATGTTTATGTTGTGCTGCATGTGAATGTGCTTTGATAAGTGTTTGTGAGGAGGAGGGCACAGTTGTTGCTTTAATCTGGAGAAACAAGTAGGCTGGTGATGCATGTATCAATTGGCTGGAGCTCGTGGCTTTTGACACTGTCTAATTGAAAATGTTTGAATTATACAAGCTTAAATATGGAAGTCACTTCCTCTGCAGGAAGTCCTATATTTATAGTGTATAGTGTACCAGCATTTCTACTGCGAACATGAAAAAGTAGAAAGAAGAGAAAGAAAAGAAAAAGAGGAAGAACTAATGGTAGTAATGTTGGGGGGCACGGTTGGAGATAGACAGTAGATATCCACTGAATCGTGCTGCTTCATTACTTGAGCCCCATTTGCCAATTAAACCCCAGGCGCCATTGAAGATAATGACAAAATGAGCCACTCTTTGCTCAAGGAGATATGGTATGTCACTGTGAGGCTGTCACATGACCTACAAGCTTTAAAGAACAAATGCACTAATACGTTCTCTCTCTCTCTCTCTCTCTCTCTCTCTCTAATCCATCACCCATGCTTGGCCTATAGGAAGCCTAATCAAAAACATATTTTTTGTTTCTCCGTGCTAAGGGTTACTGAGCACACATTGCCAATGTGGCGTATGCTCTGCTGGATTGGAGGGGCCTTAGATAAGTGCGATGGGAGTATGCTCATCTGAACAATGGTTGCTATTAGCTGATGGGGATGTTCACAAATGCTCACCGGCCCACTTAATTGGGCTAAAATGTCCATTCAAATTAAATTCCCCTGGTGCTGAGATAACAACATCGCTCAATTCTGCGTAACAACGGCAGGGCTGTCGAATGAGAATGCTTGTCATATATAAAGATGAAACTCAGCGCGTATTGGTGAATATTACACAGAAAAGAGTAAGTGAAACAACAGTTTCTATTTAAGGAAAGGAGGAGCACAGTTGATGATATGGTGGAAAGTGTTCAAAGAGTCAGTATCACCTTCTCATAACATACTCACTGACAGGGCTCTGAAAATCAAGCAAGATAAAGACGAGGACAGTAAACTGAATTTCCGCATTCTGTGTATAAGTGGGTTTATCTTGCTTCCTTCATCCTAATATGTCCATTCTCTGAAGAAATCATTTTTTTGGTACCCAAGATAAAAATTGAAGGCAGCGTGACTGGGCTCCCAAAGAAGATCAAGAGTAATGCTCCATTTTGAAATCTGAGCCTTTTGATGGAGCAGAGACTCGCTGTGTATGACAGATGGAAAGACAACTAGACTGGGAGACAGTGAGGCAAGAGGCAAAAAGGAAAAGAAGAAACTATGGGGTACACTAAAGAGACGAGGATGTGTTTATTCAGCTTCTGCAGGAATCGCTCCTTTTTTGCAGTTTGCTTGAACAATAGAGAACAATGCCATTTCAAGTGTGAAACATGTCTTGAAATATTATCATAAGCTTCTGCTGGAAAACCGAAAAAATGTTTGCTTAGCTTTTGCTTAACTTGATTTAACCATAGTGACGGCAAAACCACGTCTCCAAAATCCAAAACTGACCAACAGACATTCTATTACTAATCCATGTGGCTTTGTCTACAAACCATGCAATTGTACAGTAGGAACATAACAGAAATCAAATACACGCACACACACGCACACAATCGGGGGTTCTACTAAAGTTCAAGCCAATAACAACAACAAACTATAGATACCACCATTGCCTAAATGACAGGATGCTGGAAACAGACCCAATAACACTGGGTCTGTGAAGACGGTAGGAGGGAGATGTCAGACAAGCTTTTGGTGGAGAAACCTTTGAGAATGAGTGAAGAACTGAATGTGCTGTGTTGTTAGAACTAAGATTTTGCTGGGATGAACGCCAAAGGTAAAATAAGACAAAAGCTGAAGCAGGTAAAAACGTGAAAGAACCTCAAAACAAGACTTATTTCTTAAGTGCATTAAGTACATTAAGTGCAACAGCAGACATAATTTTCTGATTATGTGTTGTTTGTACATGGCTAATTATATGGTGACATGGCAAACAGATAAATTTGGCTGGTGGTTATGGAGGCAAGTAGAATGATATGGTCGTGCCTCATGGACATCATATATTTTTACATGTAACTGTATATATTGCATCAATTTGTGAAAAACACTCTAAACGAATCAATCAAATAAAATACATGTAGATCTTTGTTCTTGTAAAAAGCTTCTGAAACATCAACATCCATCACAGTCTCCATTTTGTTTTAGATAGCAAAGTAGCTTATTACAGTTCAGGCTTTCTACAATTTTGATCATTTACCCAATACAACCTACAGATTAGTCTAATGTTGTATTCAACAGTGCAAAGATATCCAGCATGAGTGCTCAGTTGGAAATAGTATTAGGATGGAGGTCTTTATGCACCTTCCTAATAGGACCTTTTATACAACAATCAAAAATAGTTATTTTAGAGGTCTGCGTGTAATTCATTAAGACTTAATTCAGGCTAGGTGAGACTCATTTCTAATTGTACAATTCTACATTTGGATGAATACAGTTCATTATTCACATTCAGTATATTTTCAATGAAAAAGGAAATATGATTTTAACCAAATCTGTATATGATTTGTTGTTTCATTTTAAAGGGAAACTTTCTATAACTCTGTGTTGTGTGTCATTCCTGTACCTGGAGTTTGGAAATTGATGCGTCTCATCTCCACAGGGTCTGTAGGATGGTGGGGTGTAATGTCTGCATTGTTCAGCAGACATTTTGTGCGCGGCTCTGACTCTTTTCTTTTGCGGCTGGAGAATAGGACAAACGGTACACAGAGAGGACGTACAACAAAAACACAACAACAACAACAACAAAAAATCTTTTAGTGAACACTATATACAGCAAAACAGTCACCACTCTCACTAATGACAAAGCCTAACAAGCTACACAACTCCAACCTACTGGTGACTCAGCGGGTTGAGAAAGCTCAGGCGAAACCAAATCAAGAATTGGAGAGCTGAGAACGTGTTTGAAGTACGCAAAACTCTCCTTCACCTTCACTAATTAAAGGCATCTTTTTTGCTGAGGAAAGCTATTTTGTCTTTCCCTGTAAAATGCAATAAAGTGCGGCTAAGCCTTACCTGTCAGGTTTGCTGTTTCCAGAGAAAGCAATAGGAGTCAAATAAATATATAAAGATGGCAAAAACACAAGACACAAGGAGAAAGGGAGAGGGGGAGGCAAGAAGAGAGATAAATCAATAGAGAGCAGTTTAAAATTCACAGGGGTCGCTGCTGGGCTCGCAAAACTTGAGATAAAGCCCATCAGCATTTGGAGGAGTGTGAGTAAGTGTGTGTGTGTGTGTGTGTGTGTGTGTGCGTGTGTGTTTTAATGGATTCAATGAAATGTGCTAGTAAGTGAATACACTTGTGAACCAGGGTCCGTTTCTATAATGTGTGTGTGCTTATGTGTGTGCACAAAGGTGCAGATACAGACAGGGAAGGGGAATGTCAGGGCAAAGGGCAGACCCGGGAAACACTATTCACCAGGGAGAGATGGAGAGAGAGATGGGAGAGTGAGGTGGAGAGAAAGAGAAGAGAGAAAAAAAGAGAGATCCGAGGAGAGATGTTACTCTCCCTAACCACCAAGATGGAGGTAAGGCAAGGTCAGACAGTTAGGGATCATCTGACAGTAGCAAGATATACTTTTACAAAACTTTTCTGTCAGGACCAGCAGCCATTAAAAGCTGAAAGCTCCAACTAACTGTAAAACTAGGGGGATATACTATATGACCACATGTGCATTCTACAAAGCCTCAGGATGGTGAGGAACAGTTTATTTAGACTTGTAGCAGGAAGATACGATAGATGCCTTCTGTAGGACTAATCAAGCATAAAAGCAATTCTGAAATGATATGCACCACTAGAAAACTGGGTCTAAGTCTTGTAAAACAATTCATACCAAAGTAAAACAACTAGTAAGTAACGCAGGCAACGCTGGAATAACACCACTATTTTTGTGAATTAGTAGGTATTGAAATATACACTGATCAGGCATAACATTATGACCACCTGTTTTTCATAATGTTTTGGACCCCTCATTGATGTAAATAGGGAGGCCAAAACATTAGAGACACCTTTTAACATAATGTAGCCCAGCACAACTCCACCGCCCTCAATGGCCTTAATCATGCACATGTAATAGAATAGAATCACATTTCTTACAGTTTCAACTTAAACTGAAAAGTTATAATTTTATAAATGTAGAATTCATGGCGGAGCTGTTGTGTTGCATTGCATTAGACTGTACAAGTGGTCATAATGTTGTGCCTAATCAGTGTATATTACATTCTGTATGTATGACATCTCAATAGTTTGGTAGATCGTAGTGTATTTAGTCCAGTTACTAAGCACCATCTTGAAGAATCTCCTCTTTTGTTCTTTCTCCAGCCCCCTCACTTCCCACAACCATCTTTTTTACAAGAAAAAAAAGTATTTCATATTTACATGCAAAAATGTTGTTGGGTCTTTCAATATCATGCTGCTATGAATACAAAATAAGCCTCTCTTTCAACATGCTCCCTAACATGCAATTATTTTCTAGTAGCCCAGTTTCACAGTCACACTACAAGTAACCGGTTCAACATCAAATGACAAGAAAATATTTTTGGGTTGCTGACTTGAACATTTAGCCTAATTCACCACAACACGAAAGGAGGAGAATTCATAGCTAAAGGTTTCAATTTCCTGTGTTCCATAGTGAAATGAGGAAGGTAATATGGGTATACTTACCCTACCCTGAGTGTTTTCATTCATCATTTGAGGTTGAACCATGTTTTTGTATTAAGTACAAACGTAGGTTGAACCGCATTCATCACAAAAACTACAATTCCCAAGTTAACTCACTTTTTGTACAGAAGAATGGCAATGACAATGCAGATGATGAAGACGACAGCCAGGACTGGGCCCACCACCCATATGAGTCCGTCACCAGGGTCTATTGGCAGGGGGTCCACCTCCAAGTCAGGAGTCCTCACTGTGTCAGTGTAAGGGCTGGCAGCAAACATTTTCTGAACAGAAAAAAATGACCATAAGTGATGTTGCAGCATGACATATGCAAAATATAAATGAAATAAAATAAAACTGTGTGAAATGAACTGAGTGTACCTAAAAAATCTGGACAAAACTGTAAAATCAAGTGAATTAGTCTGAACCACACTAAATAAAACTAAATCAACTGGGAACTTGAATTTTAGGGAACAATACTTGAATTTGAATTTTAGAGAACACTAAAATCAACAAATATTAATTATTAATATAATTGTACCAAACTAGTAACTCACCCCGATGGTCACATTGAGTTCAGCCAGCAGGAAGAAGACATACTCCTGACCAGGTTCAAGAGGCTTGTTCTCACAGTTGCTTTGGCGGTGGTCAGATCCCACAGTGAATGTGGTGGGCAGCTGCCTGAAGCAGGCTGTGATGTAGGGTTTGCTCTGGTCCAGCTGAGCTAGTTGACGGCGTGAACGGCGCTTTGGGGACACCTCCCGCAACAGCTGAACAACGTAAAAAAAGATATTAGTCAACCTGTGTGCCTTTAAATAAGTGTCTGATTTAAATAACAGAAAACAATTACACCCCTAGATTACAAAGTGAGAGACAGAGACAGAAAGAAGAAAGAATACAGGGTATGTAATCCCCAATCCACCAGGAATAGTTGATGTTGATCAAGGTGACCTTGAGGAATAGGAATAGTGGGAAAAGACTAAAAGATTATCTCTGCTGCGTGCTTGGGGAGATGAATTTTCATGGTTGAGCTGTATAGTACAGACGTTTGTGTTTTATGTGCCTTTGTCTGGTACATGGTGTACACAGTACCACATGCAAACTGCACACAGCACAAATGTGTTATTGGAAACAGTTTTGCCAGCAGAGAGCTGAGGACAGTCCCATCAAACAGCGTGACTAAAGTAACTGTCTCTTCGCATTAGCTTCAAATTGTATGTTTAATTTATTTTGACCCAGTATGCTCAAACAGCCTAATGATTTCTTGTGTGCCAGATAAATTCCAGCACTCCTTCTATTTAAAAGACCCCACCTCTTCCATGTCCATCTCATCAGGGCTCTTCAGATTTTTAACAGTTCCTGAGGTCCTCTTAAGTGGCACCACTACCACATAGAAGTTCCTGAAAGCACAGCACCAGCAAAGATTGTAAGAAAATAAAATGAAAATCCTAGTACTTAAACTCATAAATCAACACAGTTTTGAGATCTCAATCCACCAACTAAATACACCAATCCTAAATACACCAACCATCACAGAACATTCAGACACTCACTTGATATCCTTGGTGTCAACAGGTGGGAATGACATGGTGAGGATGTTGTCAGGCTCAGCATAAATATCCAGCTTCGGTTTCCTGACCAGTATGAGGGGCGCAGTCCTGGCCACCACACGGTGTCTTGGCCCACCGTCCATGCTTTCTTGACAGGTCACTCTGAACTCGTAGGTAGTGTTGTGCCGTAGCCCAGTGATGAGCACCCTCATTTGCCTAGCATCCACATCCATCTTCTGACGGTTGTATTCAATCTAAAGTTTAATAGATGGTTTAGATGTTCATTATTCTAGTAGGTAAACAGACTGGTGGTTGAATGCATAGACAGATAAGGAGGAGTATGCAAGAATGGGTAGGCATTTTGATTATGAACATAATTTACAAGACCTTTCCTAAAATAAATAAAATCATTTGAGAAGTGAGGATACTAATCAGTACAGTTTTGCAAATATTTGCCCATTCTTGTTGATATCACCACAGCTACTCATGAATCTGTGGTCGCCTATGTATGATTGTCCTCTTCATGATGCATTTTCAATAAGCGATAGACTTAGCTGGCCAATCAAGCATGTGCACCGTATCTTTGAAGCCATGTTGCTGTAGCACATTCAGAATAAGGCTTTTCATTGCTGCTAAAATATCCACTGACTTCCCAAAAAGACACGTGGACATGATGACAGCATTTGTGTCCTAAAATCCTAAAATATACAGCTGTGTTAATGGTACCTTCATACATATGCAAATCACTCATACACAAGTCACTAATGCTCATGGACTCTGACGCACCCCAGTACAGGACACATGTACATGTACATCACATCCACCTTTAGCGGATTTTAGTTTGTCAGGTATAGTTTTCCTTTTTTATTTGAAACCTGACGTCTGTTGTTTACCAAAAAACAAGCAGATACGTGGACTCGTGTGACCACGGAATAAGTATCCACTCTCTTTCAGTGCATCTATCCAGAGCTCAGGACCGGAGAACTAACTGCACATTTCTATATGAAACAGTGGATTATTTTAAGTGACAACAGATTTCTAAAATTTTCCTAAGCCCATGAGGCCATATTAGTGACAATTTCTTGTAATGCTGTCTGAGGGCATGGAATGTCGTTCACATTCAACAGTTGTTCCTACTTTCACTGTTATATGCACTGGGGTATGCTTGGAGTCTTAAATCTTTTCACATCTGTCCAAAATGTTTTGCAAGCATCAAACTTAATTTTGCTAAATTAGGTCGTTCTGTAAAAACGCTGAAGACATTTTGGCAGATAAATAAAGCAAACAGATATTGCTTTTTTAGTGCATTTTAGAAACAGTCACTACTTTTGTGGATATGGGGTTTGTGAAAATGACAAGGACATTAAAACTGCACTATTGTAAAATCATACCAATTCAACTTTAAATTCGGAAAAACACATGGAAATTAGTTCTCTTTCATAGTGGGATTTTTTGGAATGGTTTGAAACTCAACTGTTCAACTCACAGTGCATTTGTATGGAGATCTGCTTTCAGAAAACTTCCATGCAAGGACCACTGTGGTCTTGGTGGCCCACTTGACAGTGAAATTCTTTGGAACATCTGTTCAAGAGAAAGAGAGAGAAAAAAACAACACATTTTCAGTAATTGTTAACATTTTGAAAGGCCTAGGAAAGAGAAACAAATACAGAAGCTTAAGTTTAAAGAAAAAGTTTATTGTTTGTTTCCTGCAACGGTCCTCTGGGATGGAGAGTGAGTCTAACGGTGAGCTGTGATTGGCTGTGAGAAGGGCAATGCCACTGGTTAAGACACACACCACGTAAGACTCATGGATGACAAACCCATAAAGCACAAGGGTATGCCTACTGGCTAGCCATCGTAAGCAGTGCCAACCCATCTCACCACTGTTCTTAAACCCAAGACCAGCTGGGGATTAACAACCAATCCACGTGGTCCCAATGCCAACTGATCCTAAACCTCTACTGGGTCTGGGGTGGCACTGCCAACGTGTTGCCAGTTGGACATAAAGACAGACCTAAAACACAGCATGCTAACAGTCCTCTGCAGTGCATCTGGGGGATGCCATGCCACAAGCTGTCCCGTTTATGGACAGGGGAAAGGGGGAAGAAGGAATTAAGTGGGGAAGGGAATAAGGAAGGGAAGAGTATCTAAAAAAAATCCAAAACCAAAAACAAAATAAAGAACTAAAATCAGTTTTTTGTCATCTTTGAATAGTCCAAACATACACTTAGAGTGACTGGGTTTGACTGAGGTCCTACCTTGTGTAAAGGGGATGTGAGATGGCATTAGCTGCGTGAGTGTGCTTGGCAAAGGGCTGCAAGAGTGACTGACAGCACTTACCTCGCAATTATAGGCTGGTCTCCTTTTTTCTCAGAATGACTGACTATAACTTACTGACTTTTTTTTTACCTTGTTTTACCTTGTTTGGTTTAGTGAAGTGAGTATTCCACAGCAAACAATTTAAATATCAATCTCTTTCTTGAGAAGTGGAGGTGGTTGAAGCAGAGAGTGGCACTTTTCATTTTTGTGTTGCAGATTATTTTAGCCAATTTCCAATCCCCTGCTTGCCACCATGGGAAAGTAACAGACAAGTCCTACCTGTTGGATCAAAGGTCACCGTCCGATACTGGATAGGTGGGCTGTAGGGCCCTGGACCTACACTGGTGTGTGCACGTATTTTCACATCGTACGCTGAGTTTGGTTTGAGGCTGTTAAGTACATAGCTGGACATGTGGGGGGGCAAGTGGAGCTCCCGTGGCTCTCCTCCTGTACCAGCTTCTTTATAGGCCAATGTGTACTCTGTGATTACCCCATTCCTCTCTGCCAGCACTGGTGGAGACCAGGACAGCTGCACCGAGCAGCATGTCACATTAGAGTCCTCGTTAATTTGAGGGTATCCCCCTGGGGTATTTTCGGGCACACTGAGTTCCACCACAGCCTCTTCCCCAAAGCCCCCCCTGCTCTTGGCTGAGATTTTAAAGAGATAAGTGGCCCCTTGGTGAATTTTGCCCACAGAGTACTGTTGTTCTTGGGGAGAAAATTCCAGTGTGGCCAAAGGAGAGACATCTTTTCGGCCAAACTGGAGCCGGTAACCCTGCAGGTCCATGCCATTGGTCAGGTCTGGAGGGTCCCAGCGAACCATAGCTGATGTCTCTGATTCCTGAGCCACTGACAGATAGGGAGGACCAGGCACTGTGCACACAAAGAAATAAGACAATTAGCGAATTTATAGATTTTAAGGCAGAGGATATAATAAACACAAAAGGATTAAAAAAGATTTACAAACTAAAGCGCTTGTTATTCTTTTGATATTATGGATCAGCAATGTGAGCAAATAAAAAATTACTGAATATGTTTTTCTAATAAACATCATTTGTTTGTTATAAATGTTGCAAAAAAAATAACAATGTTGTTTCTATTCCTTATAACATTACTAGTGAACACCATTCCAGTGCTCTGAAACTAAACTACTGATACCAACAGTTAACTACAGAAATAATTTATCATGGCAAATAAATTCCTATATCAGAGGATTCTGATTATGATATAATCAAAAACTGTCAACTAATAAGAATCATGAATTCACTGACTAAGATCAATATTAACAGATTGCAAAAACAAAACCTTAAAGAACAGTTTTAAATTCAGTCATCCATTTGTTAACACTCTTACAAACTGACACTTCTTGAGTGATCACTTCCCATTACCATTTCATGATACATGTAAGCTCCAGCCAAAATAATATCTGTACTGCAAAGCATCACTAAAACTTTAAGCAAAGAACAATGCCTCTTTCAGCAGTAAGAGTAATCTCTTCTTGCAAAATGAATGATCTGCGTTTGGGGTCTAGACACTATTCTTCAGAGTGGCCCAGTTTCCTGCTCTTATAGATGACACATGTCTCTTCTCAACTCTCCTCTTAAGGCCCCATCAGTGAGATAGAGGCAGCAGCAAATATGGGAAGCCTTCAGTTCTCAAGCTGCCATCAAAGCTTTGTGAGATGAATGTGACTCACTTGCACTTGAGGTCCATTTCTCTGTAAATAGATTATATCTTGACTCATTAATCTACATCTCTTTTATCAGAAAGAGAAAGTAGTGGCAGGACAGACTGCAGGCAAATTACAAATGTGCGCTATCAATGATATACTCAGTTGCAAATACTATAGTTATTTTATGACATTGCTGACTGGACAAATAGTATAGTATATAAACATATAATATTATATAGATTTTGTATCAGTTTAAATCTAGTTTGATCTCAAATGGTGAGATTCTGAGACCATTTTGAGGAAGACTGGAAATCAGCACATTTCTGATTTAAAATCTTGCCACTTGGGTTGGCAAACTGGGTTAACAGAAAACTAGTTGGTCCTGGCAGTGAAAGCCCTGTCAGCACAAAATAAAACAGCTGAATAATCACAATGCACATTTTTAACTCTAACGCAACATACATTGTTCATTATCTTATAGAGCCAAAGTTATTAATGATGATTTTTTTCTCTTTCATCACCAAACTGTTTTACTGTTATTGTTACACTTAATAAATGTATGTATAAAATATAAATATAAAAGTATTTGAGCCTTTTTTTCCCCCTCCTAATTTACATCTTATGTGCATTTTCTTTGTGTATAATGTATGCATTATGTATTTTATATACTTATGCATGTGATGCTACATGTAAAGTATAGGCACTAGTTTGGAGCGAGCCCCAGCTTCTATATCATTATTACTGCAGAACATGGAGGTATTTGGCTTGTTGCCCAGTATGGAGTTAAAGTAATTTAGAGAAGCTAACATTAGTCTGAAGCACCGGTACTGTCTCTCAGTGGAAAAGCATCATGTTGTGTTTGCATGTCCATGTATATGTGCCTACATATTTTATATACTATTGTGCCAAGATGCAATTCTTATTGTATATGGGATATACGATAACATACACACGCACGCACACACACACACACACACACACACACACACAAAGCAATCCACTATCCACTATACAGACCCCCCTCCCTCTGCTCATATTATTCATTTCCGTTTGCTAATGGTCTCCTTTTTGAAGACTGTTGCTAGAGGAAGATGGGGGTGGGTGGATAGATGTTGGCTAGTCAGTTGAGCCTTTGCCGGTAATGGAAAGGCGGGGGCGCCGAGCACTGGAGGAAACGCATACTCCTAACACTCCCTGGCTACGTACAAGCGCTCGGCTTGGTGTCATTTAAAAGCCCACTCCGCCATCACTGCTAATCAAGGAAATAGAATAGGTAATGATCCTGTGATGACTATATTTGTATGTTTTCCATTCTAAATTATGTGCTTTACTTTGAACCTTGACAGACTAGCAAATACTTGCATTACGTGTGTAGCTATTAAACTGTTTTGTTATTTGTGCATTAAAAGCTTTAGCATACTGGACACTGGAGAGTGGGATTACAGGCACTGAGCCAGAAGGTAGGTGCTGGGTTGAGAAGGGGCACAGGGAGGGTTTTAATGGTGTGTTCAGCGTGTGTGAGTGTGGTGGTACAGGGTGATGAAAGAGAGAACGGGGGCATAGTGAGGGGATGAAAAATGAGTGAGTGAAGTATGTTGAAGGTGAATGGGGACAAGTAGCAATCTGCTGCAAAGATGGCCAACAGGCATATGAGGAGGCAGACGTGTGTGAGTGTGTGCGCTCGCGTGCCTGGATGATTCTGGAGTTCTTTGACACCTTGATTGCCCCTCTCATCCTCTGCTCAGTGTTCATCTCTCTTATTCTTTACTTCCTCTCCTCTTCCACACTGCCCTATCCCTTTCTTTCATTTCCTAACCTCCTCCCTCATCCCTCAGCCAACCGCTACACATCCTCCCATCTACCACCACTCTCAACCCCCCACAAGTCTTTGCCAATTTCAGTATCAACCCTGTTCAATCCCCTCTTGTGGGCTTCCCAGCACGTTTCCCATCAGGCCACAGAATTAACACTCACTCAGCTTGATTGAGGAAGAGACAATGAGGTTTCCTTCTTATTTCTTTTTCTCTTTTGTACACACTACACATGTGTACACATACCAACAAATGCATACAAACAAACATATTAGTTTTGTTGTTGTCAGCAAAGGACAAAGTGGACACATACGATATACATTTTTCAATTATTTATTTCATACCTGGTTGTAAGGCTCTCTACTTTGAGGTTAACTTCTTAACAGCAGAAAAAAAATCTCCCACTGATTAACCTGTGGCTCTAGCCTGCCTATGGAGACTCCACATTTAATGACATGTGGGGGTAAGAGGTCTTTTCTTTAACTTTAAAGGTCATAGCTAATTCATCACTCTACCCTCTTCATTTTCTTCTACTTTTATTTTAGGCTGCCTCCTGTATGTGTGCGTATGGGGCATGGAGGGGAATAATTGGCAGGGTATGAAATGTCATGGAGTCAAATCTGCTACAAATTTCACATGGACCATGACGAGCA
>OMLM01008260.1:0-67624 GCA_900302695.1 Helostoma temminkii
GTGTTTGGGTGGGCATGCTGTGGGCATTGCTTGGTGGGGCTTGGAGCCACTCAACTAATGGGGCAGCTGGCACAGCCTCAGAATCCATCAGGCCTCATTACAGCTGCTGTTTAGCTACAGTCCTCTTTCTCTCCTCCCCTCTTTCTTTCTTTCCCCACTCCAATCCTCCCTTCCTTTCCTCTGCCACCCATCCACGTAGCCAACACTGTGTGGCATGTACTTGCCTTGCCCCCCCACTGGAACATACATCACTCCCCCGAACAGAGTGGCCATCACACCTGGCAGCTCTCACACTGATTGACTTGGCACTCATGCTGACTCAGACACCAGGGGAAGCATTTTTTGAGAGGAAGGCCCGTTAGAGTGTAGTCTTCAAGGAAGGATGGTGGCTGAGGGGGCTAGTATGGAGTGGTGCTTGCTAATAGTTGGCACATATGGGAACGTGTGTGTGTGTGTGTGTGTGTTTGGGTGGGGAAACTTCAAAATCAGCATATCAGGTTTTGTTGTGTTTACAATAATGGCACCACCTCCTCTGTCAGTGTCCTCCTATATGTTTGTGTCTATGTGTGTGTTTGTTTGCAGAGTAAATGATTGCAGTCCCACTCTCCTCTTTTCTTCCCCTTCTTCTTCTTTGCTTATCTTCTTGTCTTTTCTCCACCCCTGTCCTCTCCCTCTTAGAAAGCAGCAAAGCTTATGGTTATGGTTTCATTACACTGTTTGTTTTTCTCCCTGGAGGCTACGGATCATTAGTGTTATTGATGGACACTCAGCTCAGTCTCGGGGAACAGACCAGGACAGAGCAGAGCAGTTGTACACATGGTTTTAATATGACGAGTCTAATCAGGACAGGCGTGGTGGCAGAACCGCATGCAGTCTGGTATTGAAATCATCTCATTCTTTGCTCATGCAGTAGATTAGAAAGTAGCTCATCATAGTGGGCATGGCAGTTTAGGGCTCTGATACTGCTGGAGTAACCTATAAATATATTCATCAGTACCAGACAATTTAAATGCACTTATTTTGGTTACATTTTATCATACACCAGTCATTCTGTGTAATTATCCCAGTAGAGTTGGTTTAGTAGTTGTTTTTCCACATTGAGCGCCATCTAGTGGTGGAAGTACCAATGTACACTTTTAGTTTTGGATGCTTTACTAGTTATATAAAAACATAATTTTCTAGGTTAAGAACTAACTGATCATCAGATTATTTTTCTGCGTCTCGTACACACATATAACATTTGTTTAGGATATAAGCAGTCAGACAAGCTGACGCATCCAAAGATACCTTCTTTACACCACACAATTTACAGAGTGTGGGAGAGTTCCTTGATATGTATCTTTTTGCAACCTCTATATTGAACATTTATTTTTCCAGGCAACAACCAAGCAAATGGTGCAGGACGTGTTGAAATGATTTCCCCCTCATTCCTTTATCTGAGCTGATACACACTCTAGGAGATGTGGTTCAATGCAGAGGTCGAGAAATTATCTCTGGGATGTGAAGCAAAGTGATAGAATCTCTTTTGCAAAGAGTGCCACATGCTTAATTACAGTGAAAAAGTACCCACAAGGCGATCTTACCTTTTACGGGCTATTTCATCGCCACTTTCCTACACCCTTCTCTCTCTCTCCTTTCCTCCAGATAAGCCAACAGCCATACAACAGTAGGAATGTTTTCCTCCAGAGCCATTTAAACACAAAGAGCATTTGTTCATGCACTTGTAATAAAACAAAATTGCCTTTCAATGTGCTGAGATAGTTTTAAGTAAACCAAAATGTCTGAATCAGCCCCAATTCCTATGAACGTTGTAAATCAAAAAATAAAACCTTTGCTACATAATGTATGTGTGTAGCATTAAAACTAGACGACAGGCACAGCTGTGCAGCGGTGTGGTCAGCATATATCAGACATGGCTTCCATTAGGGCTACTTGTTGATCTTACCATTCAGATATATTCTGCGCCAGCTGTTCATTCGCTCTCTGCTGTGGCACCTATGTGGAGTGCTGATGCAGCAGTGCAGTAGCCACCCAGAGCTCAGTGGATAGATGGCCTCTTTGGACCAGTTTGACTGGAAACAGGTGTGTGTCATCTGAAGATGAAGGCCTGACTGATAAACATTATTAGAGAACATCTGCTACTTGTCACAACACAGGGTGCATTGGAGCACCTCCTCGCATCCATCAGCTACACCAGAGTGTGTGTGGGGGGCTCGACCTCCACTGGCAGGCCCATTCACCCATCATTCACACGCACATACTGGATGCAGGGAGCATGTTTGGTCCAGGTCTCTGCTTGCCTCTGCTGGACCACAGCCACCTTCAGACGATGGAAGAGAAAATGCTCCAGTGCACTTGAAAAATAACTCTGTTATAGCATACACACCTTACACCATCAGTGTATGCTGCTCAGGTGCCTCCCACACAAACCCACATGGCCTTAATGCTTGACCCTTCTCTGGTTGGTGAGAGATGTCTGGTGGTAGCCTAGCACAAAAACACACACCGACATATCAATACACTGAGGATCTTTATGACACCTCAAACCCTAACCCTGTTTTCTACGTCCATACACCTGCCCACTGCACTCCACAATAAAAAAAAGCATACCATGCAATGCTGCATTTAAAGCACAAATCAAAAACAAATTGTTGCAAGCAGGTGTCCACAAACGTGATTTATTTGTTGTATGGCTCATTTAGCTTTTCTTTTAGTTAAAACAAAACCACAGACGATAACGTGACCAGATGGTAATACAGAAAATACTGAATTTAACAAATCTATCCAAACAATATGAAACAATAGCACCACTGACATACAGTAGGTTATGACTGATGAATAACCTGAGATAAACATTTTTTGTAAAAACTAAATCTAATGTGCACGTATGGTAAATGATCACAGTGACGTAGGACCTTATCCTGTAGTAAAAAAGCTTCTAATATTGTACATCCACAGAAACATGTACACATACTACTGAAAAAAAAAATAATGACATTATGTTTTACTAACAAACTTCCACACTGGTATTCGATGCTGACTGAATAGACACAGATCTGAAAGAAGTGCAATGCATGTACGTTTTTGCAGTATTTCATAGCCGACACACTGGAAATGATCTTCGCCAATACATGGAGAATGTTCATTTATTTTAAAATAACTTATGAATGGAGAATATCATCACAAATATTTGTAAAAGTGTGGACAAATAACTTAAGATATAGCTACCCCATAAATCCAACAAATCTGTTTGGAATAATCTGCAAACCAACAAACTAAATATCTGAGCTGCATTCTTTTTTGTTTGAAATTATGCACTTCTGCAAAGAATGCTAACAAAAATGTGTGGAAAAACATGTTGGACATAAATTATTATTCTTAGCAGAGTATATTTTAAAATAGATCTGGAAGTCATTTTTATCACATAACATTCCCTATTTCAACATTTATTTTCACTTAAACCATATTTTTGTAGCTCACATGTCTATAGTGCCTGTATATGTGGAGTGGCAATTTATTTTTTTCAGAAAAAGTAACTCACCCATTCTTTTCTAAATCTGTTTTATAGACATTTAATTTTCACCAGAAATATGCTTGGTATTCTGTTATGTTAGCCATCAAATTTTTTGTGGACACACAAAGAAAGAAATCTTGGTAGTGGCTGTAAAGACAAGAAGATCTTAGATTCAGTCACACATCCTGTCAAAATGTCCTTAACAAAGAAACTGAACCTTTAAATGTCAAACTGCAAAGCGAATTTACCACTGTCAAATGTGATGCAGGTACTCGTGTGCATTGTTAAGTCTGCATAATTCTGGACTTAAAGTCTGGGGCTCTCACGCATCAGGTCCACTTATCTGACGCAGCAGGCTCAGTGATGGAGGGCTGGTTTCTGACAGCTGCGTACCAGTTTCACAAAACATATTATTATACCAACATCACCTTTACCAAGATGATCTTAGTAAAGCTTCACTGAGCCAAGTGTGTTTGAATGAGCTTTCGGGAGTTTGCACTTCTGCTTTGGTTATGTGGTTTTGCTGCCTGCTCTTCTCTTTCTTTGGGACATAGAGAAGTTCAGCAGTCCTGGGGTTTGGTGTAGCAGTGCTGAAAAGGAAAGGAGCAAAAAGACATCAGCACAATTTGAAAATCAAAAGCAAATGTTCTAGGGTTCTTGGAGGAGAAGTAACTGGTACGCAGTCTCCCGTGTGCTTGGCTTTGAGGAGGTAAAACGAAGACAGCCTCAAGCCCGGCTCCATGCTGGGTGCAGATTAAAATAACTGTCAGGAGACAGGAGAAGCTATCGAGGAAGACAGGGTGACACACAGAGTGATGGGGCTCAGCCTTTCACACTTCATGACACAGTATTTCACTAAAGCTGGTTCAGCTTTACAGCCCTTGACCCTTTATGTACGTGTCTGTGTGTGTGTATGTGTGTCTGTTTTGTCTTAGGTAATCAACCCTGGTACTGTGTGTGGTAATAGGAGCTTAGGTTTACCGTCGCTACAGGTGGGCCCCAGCCAGTTGAACGAGCACAGACATCGCCCCGTCAGCCCATCACAGCGGGCCCCATGGGAACACTGGCACACCACGGAGCAGTCAGGGCCAAAACGGCCTCCACCGCAGTCTGAGTAGGAAAAACACAAAAGGACACAGAGAGAGATGATTTTCTGCCAATTAAAAAAATTCAGGTTCTTCAAGGTACTATAGGGATGGAACAAGAACTGATACTTCGGTACCAAGTAAATACCAGAATTCAGAAAACATAACAGTACTGTTTTCAGTGCTATCAAAAGAAGTGGAAGTATCTCAGTGGCTGTTACATGTCTCCTGGACAATGTAATTTCTACAGCAGGAACAAGCTCAGCAAATAACCTTACAAGTGTAAACACTGAGAGAAGAAGAACGCTAATAACATGAACTGGGTGCCTTTATATTACTACATAATAGACATTACCATTCAGTGTGTTTTTGACTGAGCTATAGCTGATAACTGCTATCTATTTATTATTACCTATTATTTACATAGTTTCATTTTTATTCACATTTCCACCATAAAATTACTTGAAGGCTCGATCCCACTTGTGGGATCTGGTATCACGACATCCCTTCCTCAATTTAAGGTTTACCTTTTTCACATCTCTGTCCCGTCCTTCCAGAGGGGCAGAGGCACTGTCCTGTCGCTGGGTCACATGGGGCCTCACCAGCACACTCACATGACTTTTCACATTTCAATCCAAAGCTGCCAGACTTACATCCTGAATACAAAACCCACTTGCATTCAGTTACATATGATTGCTGTAGCTGCAAACACATTCATTATGTTAATTATTTACATAACCACCACACACTACAAGAGGGATGGCTCGTTGTTAATCAAGTTAATCTTAACTCCTGTGAACATAAGAAATATTTACATGAGCACTGAACAACACATTTTCACTTTTATATGCTTATGCACGTCTCCTAAACGGTGAATTGTATGAGCACAAGCAGATGAATGTGCAGAATCACAAAGTTAAAGATTAAAAAATGTCATTCATCCCAGAGGGAAATTGTTTAATGCACAAACAGACACACATGCCCAAGTGCATGTACAGTTTTTAAGAAAACAGATTCATTCGTATCCACAAGTTCATTTAGTGATAAGAAAAAATTCTCACGCAAACACACAGGTAGAGCTATGTCTGCCTCTGGAGCCTGTGGCTGCCTCACAGCTGCTCTGTAATGCTCAGTCACATCTCCTGCTGGGACTGAAGTGGCCATTTAGGCACTCACGCTGTGGCTGAGAGCCCCACGAGCAGGCGGGAGGGCACAAGGATGTAACAGGAATGCATTAAACAGTCAGGAAACACCTGACTCTCATCAAATATCCAGCCTCCCTGCCTGCCAACCTACCTACTAGACTGTCTGTCTGCCTGCCAGAACACATTCAGAATTTCTTTGGAAATCACTTATTCATTCATGATCATATCTGCCTGTGTACAGTTGCAGCTGGGCATCCAGCTGGCTGTTTTTTAATGAGCACAAGAATATGACTGAGCATAGCGATACTGTGTGTTTTCATGGTGCTGCTGAACTGTAAGTTAAGAAGATGTTAGCGAGGAATCTTGAGGATTTTAGTTAACAGTTTAGATAGACTCACGTCTTTGGCACTGTGGCCCATCATAGCCTGGTGGACACACACACTGGCCTGTCACATGGTCACATGTCTGACCCACCCTACAGTCACAGGTCTGGGCACAGTTCACTCCAAAAAACCCAGAAGGGCATCCTGGGAGAAAAACATGAAGCTGAGTTTAGGTGCAAGTTACATGTTTGGGTTTAAACATGACCAGGTATTGATCTTAAGTCAAAATTCATTCAAGTCACAGACTGTCACCTGGAGAGGAAAGAAAAATCATTTATTTCAGTGATAGATCACTGGTAACCTTACATCAAAGTTTGTTTTGTATTATAATTGGGGGTTTGCATACTGTGTTGACAGGTGTGGCCATAGTATCCAGCAGTACAGCTGCAGGTGCCAGTAAAACGGTCACAGGTCCCATTGTTGTGGCATGGACAGTCATATGCACAGTCAAACCCATATTTTCCCTGTGAGCAGACTGAACATGCAAACATACAGAGTGGGCTGTAAATTCTCACTAAAGTAGTTGTATTTATGATTAATAACAATTAACAGCTCAACACAAATCAATACATTCTTTGCCATGACTGAAAAAAGCATGTTAGCATTCAAAGTCCAAAAGTGTTCGAACAGTTACACAAGTTTTGTAATATGGACAATGGATTTAAAATTAAGCATCAAAATGTAATAAAAGTGTTGACTTTCAGCTTTAATTAACAACCTGGTTAACAGTTTATGAATAACATCCATTCAGGTGACTACTTGTTGTAATTATAGCCATAGTTCATTGTCCACTAACTTTTAGGCCTCTGTAAACTGAGAGTTTGTAGAAAAATAGTTGCAATTCCTAAACTGCTCATCAAATACTGTTGAATTTGAACCAACTGACTTAAGGCTGAAAGTCTACACTTTAATGACGTCCTGACTGCTACAGTTAAAATCCACAGTGGTACAGTGTATAGCTATTTTAATGTTTGAAAAAAGTACAGTTTATTTAGCTATGAGTATTTGCTGGTGTGTTTGCCTGAAGTTGTACCTGTATCACAGTGGGGTCCAGTCCAGCCCATTCCACACTGGCAAGACCCATCAACGGGGTCACACAGACCCCCATTCTGACATCTGCACGTATTTCTGCACTGCGGGCCATAGCGCCCCCTAGGACATGCTGAAGATACAATCAGATAACATCAGAACAAGGCATAAACTCCTGGCCCTTCTGGTCTACTCAGCAATCACACCAATGTGTGGAACACACAGATAACACACAGTACACAGTGTGTGCTCCATCTATCTGTCTCTTACACACATACACACACACACACACAGGATTGCACTAACCACATTCATGTTTATTTAAGCAACAGTTCATTAAAGAGATGGCAAAGTAGTCTAATTTGGCGCTGATATAAAAGAACAATCATGTTTCTTTGGGTAATTTAGATTGGGAACACAATAAGCAAGCTGCCTTTGATTTCCCTGTTTATTTATTTGCTTCCTTGCCAAATCCAGCGACACGGAACACATAGAACGAGCTACTTGTAGGTTTCTGTAAACATTCGACAAGAGAAACATAAGAGGTGGTATGTTTAAGTACATGTAGGAGGCTAAAGGAGAACATTTAACGCAAACAGCACTGGAAAGCCCCGCTTGCAATCCTGCTGAATTGCTGATAAAGAGAACGATTAAGAAAAGTCAGCTCTGCCTCTCCTCCCCGGGAAAACAGCTCTGTAATCATCAGAGGCCTCACACTAAGGAAATGGAGGATCGTTACTTAAATATACAGAGAGAAATGTTGAAAAATAGAGGCTCATTTAGTGCTTGTTTCTCACTTGCCAGTTAGGACTCCTATTTCTGACAAACTCATTATGGCCAATGGTTCCCACTGATGCATGTCAGCATCAGTGGTTAAGTCTTTGTATACTCAAGAAAATAGTAAAAGATAAAAGGCTAAACACAAATAATGTTTGATATTTGTGTCCGCAGAGCTGAGCAATAAATTGTCTGTTGTAATTTAGTTGATAAATATTTCTTCTCGACTCAAAACATCATGTAACAGTGCCAGAATGCTTTGTGTTTACACTGTGGGAGCCTTATCTCCATAATACAGATACAGAAGCATATACCATCACCCAAACTGGATTTAATATTGATAGTATTTTTATTAACTTTTCAACCTACTCACTAGTTACTGTATTTAGCAACACATAACTACTGCAAAAATATAGCTTATTTCAGACTTTGATAGACTTGATGATGAAATTAGTCATAATGGCAAGTGTTTAAAGTTTAAAGTTACCTTGTTGGCAGGACTGTCCCATTCTACCAGGAGCGCAGATACAGACCCCAGTTGCTGGGTGGCATCGCCCTCCTTCTCCACAGGAGCACAGCTTAGTACAATTCTTCCCATAGTACCCATTGAGACAACCTGCAGAAAGAAAACTGTCTAAATTCACACAAACTCTTTTTCATTTTGCAGTACAAGCAAGTATGAAGGTTCTTAATTTACTTGAACTGCAGTCAGCTCCAATGAAGCCAGGAGGACAGTAGCAAGCCCCTGTCCTGAAGTCACAGCGACCACCGTTGATGCAGCTGCACCTGGACTTGCAGTTTGGTCCAAAAGTCCCTGCTCGACATCCTGGAGGCAAATATAGTGATGAGGAAAGAGAAGAAAAAGAGGAGGGAAGATCACTGGTATTGCATTGATCAGGTATTCTGATGCTTATAATTATATGTAAAAATATGAACAATTCACAGTCATTAAAAAACACAAACCAACACATTAACATAATGGAAAATGTAGAAAAACACAGAAGAATGATGACTGTCTTCATTTAATAAATCTTTGATTCATAAATAATTTGAGTTCTGCACATTGGACCAATGTACCCAGCATCCACACAATGCTACAAACACTTCCTATTTAAAAAAAGTAATATTAGCACATGCCTTGTATTATACTTACGTAGCTCACAGCGTGTACCATAGTAACCAGGTAAGCAGCTACACTTCCCCGTCACCGGATGGCACTGCTCTTGGTCTCCTGAACACTGGCACAGCTGGCTGCAGTTTTGCCCGAACATGCCAGCAGGACAGGCTGAAATGATACATCCAGAAATATATCACATATACAAAACACGTGGATTTTTTGTTCACATTTACCGACATACAGTATGCAGGGAATATTTCTAGATTTCTAGAAGTTCTAGATGCATAGGTCACCGGGCTCCTCTTTTGTTATGCTTAAACAATCCCAGAACACTTCATGGTCATGGGGCAGTGTCATGGACGTACCTACAGTTTTCATATTTAAATAATTTATTATTCATTAAGGTACTAAACTATTTAGTTATTCCACAACTAGAGTAAAGTTAGCTAGCTATAAGGAAGGATAATTTGAGTCTATTTATTTTTACATAAATGCTCAAGTGTAAAATGTTACAACATGTGCTATAACTTATTTCAATCAAAGAAATATAAATTACATGTGTTAGATATAAAATTATAAAGGTTTGCCTATAAAGTAATGCAAAAACAGTATTTTTGCATTATATAGTAAACAGATGGTATAGTAAACATCTACAACCTGCATCTATGGGGTATGAAATGCACAGTAGTTTGTAGGAACAAAGACAAATGCCATTTCCCTTTCCCTACTCAGATTATGGATTAAATGGAATATTCAGTATTGTCTGGTAACAAAACTTTCCTTGATGTCCAAACCCAAATGGACACCAAGGGATGTTATTTCACACATGCTTTCTATATAGTATATGCTCATCACAATAATGAATGGGCTCCACAGACAATAAGTCATAGCAGACACAAGATGAATCTGTGAACCAAATATGTTTTTGGGTGAGACTGCAGCACTCAGCTACTCAGTCAGGCAGGAGCAGGCAGCGTGGGGACAGATAAGAAAAGACTCCAGACTAAAGAGGCAATTACGGCGCTGTCATTATGCATGTCTGCCTTCCAAAAGCCCTTATCCGCCGCCGAGGAGACAAAAACAATGCCTTCTGTTTTACTTGGCAACCAGTGTGTAACATTTATCAGATGTCTGGTGAGTGTGTGAGGAGAGGAAGCGAGGAGGGCTAGAAGGAGTGGTGAAGGGCTGAGTGGTGAAGCTGCTCGTATACAGTCCTAAAGGGTATGGTCTAAATAATGAAACATTAGCATAAAGCCCTGTGACAGTGAGGCTTTAGTGCTGGTGGTGGAGTGCATTTCCTGGAATTGAATAAATGTTAATCTTTCCCAGGAGGATGAAGAATAAAGAAAATTTTAATTAGTATTAACAGAAGGATTCTTGGTGATCACTTCAATCCCATGATGCCTTCTCTTCGTGATGGGAATGGTGCATTGTGGTGTGGACAGTGTTTCTATCAACAAATGTCAGCCAAATGGTTTCAAATGCATGTCAGTGACTGTCTGAAAACAGCTATACATGAGTGACATCTGCAAAATACTACGTTTCCACTTTATGTGTAGTTTAAAATCTAAAATTAACAAGGGAAAAAGTTTACTTTTGTCTTACAAGTTTTGTTTTACTAAGATAAATTTTCTTTTCACTCTTACGTATTTCGCAGCCAGGACCAGTGGTCCCAGCTGGGCATCCACAAGCCCCCGTCTCATGGTGACAGGACACCCCAGCCTGGCATTGACACCGCTGTGCACAGGAAGCACCGTAGGACCCCGAGAGGCATGCTGGGAGTTGACATACACATACAGACACACACAGTTTACTCTCATGTTGAAAGCGCCTATAAAGCCAGCTTCATTCAGTTTTAATTTCCTCTCTCCTATACACACTCACGTTTGTCACACCTGGCTCCTCTCCAGCCTGGCTCACACTCACAGCGGCCCGTCACATGGTGGCAACTCGAACTATGGACGCAGTCACACCAATGCTCACAGCCTTCTCCAAAGAATCCCTTAGAACAGGCTTCAAACGGAACACACAAGCGTTCAGATTCAAAATGCAACAATAATGTCTGAGAACAAAACTTCAGCAAGTTTATGATTTATGAAGTAAACCTTCACTTTTATTTTACAGATGGAAGATGACAGAAAATCTGCACTTCAAGACTGATCGGCAGGCAACAGAGGGAGGTTACTGTGTGGCATAATATTATGTGTACTGTGGAATTCAAAAGCTAAAATGTATTCATTCATATGGTGTATTGTAACAGTGCTGAGGGAGACACCTGACTGACAAAGCTCTCCTATCCAACCAGCCGGACATACGCATCTTCCTGTCACTCTGTCACAGCTCCCCCCATTCATACAGTTGCAGGTCTGAGTGCAGTTCTCTCCATAATGTCCTTCCTTACACTCTAGGAGAGAGGGAAAGGAAATGTAATGTAAATGTAAAAGGAAATTACAAGGTGTTGAGTTGTGACAACCAGGACAAAATAATACTGTTTGATCAAGAGAAATTAGGAGCGAGGTCTCACCTAACTCACAGGCAGCTCCAGTCCAGCCCGGTGGGCAGGCACATTGGCCAGTCACCCTGTCACAAGATCCCCCATTCTGACACAGACACTGGCCAGAACAGTGTTCCCCATATTGTCCTGCAGGACAAGCTATTCTCACACACATAACACAGTACAGACAGTTCAAATTCATAAATAATAAAGACATTGGGCACATTTGACAGATTATAGATATGACAGTGATTCTAATAAATACTCATTATGAGAATAAAATATTAAATATGATTTTAATGATTTGTAGAAATGAGAGTCATCAGTGGAGGTCTGGAACACAGCTATGTGGTTTGTAAAAAGATTAGCGATGATGTCAAATTTTAGAAATGTGGTGTAACTGGTAAGAAAGTAGCAGGAAATATGCTGACAGCTTCATTCATAATTTTGTGGGAGTGAGTGATGAGCTACTCACATAGTTGGCAGCTGACTCCAGTCCACCCGGCTGTACAGCTGCATCGTCCGGTGACGTGGTCACACCTGGCTCCATTGTGACACTCACAGGTCTGATTGCACTGCTCTCCAAAATGACCCTCTGGGCACTCTACCATGCAAACCACACACACAATCAGGTACACCATGCAAATTCCATGCAATATTACTTTAAAATGCTAATTCAGATACACTGGCAGTATATGATGCTACAGGGATAAATGACATTTGGGGACATTAGGATTTTGAGCACACACATGTGACAAATTGTAAACTTTTTCTAAATCATCAAAGTCCAGGATGACATTTGGGGGCTAAGAGAGAGGAAAATGCGCTAATGATAGAGATGCATCATTAAGTCATACTAGTGGCTTTCTGCTGACTCTGGCTCTGGTAGTTAGGACCACAAAATGGCTGTGGCAAGAGGAAAGTCTTGAAAAAGGCTGCAGAATGACAGACTAAGAACTTTAGTGGGCATTTCACTGGATTCATTAAAACAAGGGCATGAAATCCTCAAGAAACTTTAGCATGAAAACAGCGATTGGTTAGCTACTAAAAGACTCTTCCAAGTTATATTCTCCCTTTCCTAATGTTGATCGCAATAAACACGTGGGTGCATTTATCCAGAAACCTCAGTTAAACTGTGTATGCCAGGGGGCTCTATTGTCCTCCCTCTTTTCTCCACCCTTACCCATCCCTAAAAAAGTCATTGAAAAGGTCTCATTATAGAGATAATTGTTCACAAACACATCATAGTTGTGTTTAAGGGGAGGATGTCGTGATGGGCTGTAGTGAGGGCCTCCCTCACACCCCGTTTTAATGATGTGGCTTCCATTACCCAGAATGCAGTGTGGTCCTGCCCAGCCGGCGGTGCATAGACAGGCTCCTGTGATGTGGTGGCAGCGGGCACCGTTCCTGCACTCGCACATCTGGCCACAGTCAAGACCGTAAAAGCCGTCCGGGCACACTGCGGGCCAAGATAAAACATCCGACTGGTTAGAACTGGCAGCTTTACAAAAGAGGGGAGGAAAAGGTTGAGATGCCAGTTTTTTTTATTTATCCCTCTTCCTTTCCCCATCTCTCACTCTCTTCTTTTGCTCCTACTTTCCCTCTCTGTCTTACCACCTACTGAAAATACCTATATCAAATTGCAGTACCACACTGCGGCTGTTCATTTGCAGAACGTCTGCGTTTGTTAAGTGAGCTCATGTCCCACATGTGTGGTGGATCTGGGCCACATCAAAGTCGGGGGCGGCTCGGAGGCCGTTCCCTTTTAGGGGTAGAAGGGGCATAGAGAGTCGGTAATTAGAGCACCTGCTGAGTCCACAGGCCCCACGAATACACCACTGCACTGCAAAACAAAGCCAGGTTACTGTGCCACCCTTACACACTCACACATGCACACACACCTTCAGTATTGCTGCTGATGCAAGGAGATATGTAAGAGTCTGTTTCCCATTCTCAAGGAGAGCCAAAGAGATTGTTTAAGTGTGTGTAGAGTCAATTGACACTCAAGAGAGTTTGGTAAACATAGTCTCTCCCATCCACGAGAACCTAGCTTGAGGCTGCAGGATGAATGAACCTTTCCACTACTGGGATGTAAATATTGTCTGTATGCATGATTTCACCAGAACAGGAAAGAATGGCTCTGTTTATTCATGGCCTATTTTTTGATTGCTCAATTTGTCACTGAAGAAATCACAGCCTAACTCAAGCATAACAGTCCATAAAAATTCTCCCATTCTGGTCTTTATTTACAGGAATGCTGCTCTTGAACAGTCAAAGTCTGACTGATCAACAGTCATTGCAGCCATTTCTCTCTTGGAGTACCTTTTTCTGTTTTTCTGTTGCAATGATGTGTGAGAAAAAACGATTCTTGTGAGGGTTTCAGTAGAGTCTGTCCCAATAATCTCTGCAGCCAGAGAATGGAGTTTCATTTAATTTATATATCTCTTCTTTCTGTGAGCAACCTAGTGAGCCACAAATTGTGAGTGCAACAGAAATGTGCAATTATAGATTTACTCAGGGTACAGTTTATACATCATACTCTCCTCTAGCTCCAACTGATGATGCTGTCCACTTGTACTTTTTCTGCCTAAGGGCCTCAAATTAAGAAAAGTATCTTTCCTACTCAGCAGTTTCTGGCATGACCATCACTGTGTCCCCATGCTGACTGCATGACGTGTTCGCCTTCCTCTGTATTGGTTAGGCTGCAATGCTGTTAAGCTAGCCCACTAAAGATGCTGTCATTTTAGCCCAGCTGTACATTAGGTCTGTGGTAGCACTGTAGCAAAATCATTGGTTTATTGTCTGTTGTTTATTATTATGATAGCAGTTGTTGACACCATAGCAACAAGCAGCTTTTTTCTATGCTGTGGGAAAATGTTTAAACAATGTTAGTCTGACAAATAATGTATCATTGAAACAGTGGGTCAAACACATATCTGATGTTACAACATAGACATTAAACATCTCATATGAATGGCGTTCCCTTTCCAGGAGGTTTTTATACCAGTCACAATTATCAAATCAACATGTTAAAACGTCCTTTTCAAATGCAGCAGGCAGTTTACTGCAGCACACAGTGGCCATAATGACACGTATGAATGGCAAAGTTTATTTGTTTGTGCCAGCAGGGGGCGCCTAGTTTCCATTTTAACCACAGAGCAGCAATCTGTCATGCGATATTAGTGCAGTGTCTGCAAGTGTTTGTAAATGCAGACTCTTCCCTTTGAGTCTTTGTTTATAGATGCAAGGATTCGGTCCACAACCACACACACATACACTGTGCCATCTCTGAAAGACTCCATCTCTAGACTAAATGAGCTCTTTAAGACAGGAGGATTATTTCCAGATCCCTGGTTGTGTAAGAGCCACTGCTGTCAGCCCATAAAGCAGGTCCAGGGACCACACAGCTGGGGAAAGCAGACCACAGAAATAGAGCGGATAGAGAAAAAACAGAATAAGACTTCCTGGTGCTATTCAGGGTATACACTGAAAGAGGTCAACACAACAACAACAAAACAACCCAGTTTCTTTGACAATAACGCGGATGTTCAATGCCAGTTGAGCTAGGGTTCTTTTTACTGCAACCAAATGAACTATTTTGATGCAAACATCAAAGTTGCAGACCAGAAACAGAGCATGGGCCATGTTAATTGAAGAAGTGGTCTAGTGAGGGACCCATGTCAGCACAATGGCTTGTTTCCTCCGACAAAACTTGACTGAAATGTTTAACATCAGCCCCAGTGCCACAGGAATGCACAATGAAACAACGGTTCTGCCATAGTAACAAGCTTTCTGAGGCTTTAATTCTATGAATAACAACATACTGTATAAGCCAAAGCGTGGATGAAAATCACCCACGTAGACTGAGAAGCAAAGTCATCTCTTTCCTTTTAAATTCTGTGAAACAGATGAACTAGAGAGATCTGGTCCTTTTCACAGCGCAGGCCTCTTCTTGACTTCTCCTGAAGAAAGAGGCCCAGCAAAAGACTGAGAAACTGGACACCGACGTTTGAGGGGAAAAGGCCTTCAGAAAACAGAATCTGTGCTGAACGATAGCCCCATTTCCACAGCGACATGCAATCAGAGTGACGTCTACGTCTAAGGCCATTACGTTGTTATGATAGTTCTGTTCTAGTGTGATATGTCCTTGATTTACAATGTCTCACATACTACAACGTTGGTATGAGTTTCTGGGCCTAGTGGTATACTTATACTAAATCTTGCACTTTGTAATAACAAGAGCCAACTTCAAGTCAAAAGACTATAATCAAGGAGAAATCTATTACACTGTTAAGACTCTTTGACTGTTGGCATGTCTTGAAGTTCAGGAAAAATATCCCAATGATGAGATGAATATTAGTTACATGAAGGGTTTGCTGTGACAGCCCATGAAATACATCAATCCCAAAGTGAGTAATAGAAATTACATCTTGGGTTTTGTGTGGTTTCAAAATGGTTTTAGTCATGACATTACATGGACAATCTGATGATTCATTGAATCCGTGTGATGATTCACTGAAACTGTGGAAGAGGAAAAGATCAGAAGAAGGTCCTGCAGTGCCCTCTACTGTATTAAGAGCTAAAGACTGCTGTGAAGTCAGCCATAATGGAGGTTAAACCATTAAGAGCGCACAGCTCAGCAAGGTCAGCGTGGACACTTTAATAAACAAATCAAGCAAGTCTTATACCAGCACTGAACTTATTCAAAAACCTCAAAAACTTTCGCAGTGACGTTGTTGAGTGTTGTTGTTTTTTTACAATTTTACAATTGAAATTACAACTGAACTGAAGATTGAAATTTGATAATAATCCAGTTTGGTATTGGTTCCCATTATTAATATACATGTAAATTTAAAAAATGATGATTATCTTTTATCTCTCATTCATCTAACAAAGTTGAATTCTTTGGTCTGAAAAAAGCTGCATAACAGAAATAATAGAAATGCCTGTTACAATTTCCTAAAACCCAAGGTGACTCATATTGTTTATTTTGTCCAACCTACAGCCCCCAAAACAGAATTTCTGTAGCAATTTCAATTCCTCGTAAAACAAAGGTAGGAAGGGAACCAGGACCTACTTATACATCAATATACATGAACATTGTTGCTCACATTAATCAGGCAAAAAGTAAATACACCTTAATATTATATTCTGACTCTTTAAAATAAAATGAAAAAGAAATAAAACACGAAAAACATATTTAGAGATATATATGATTGATTCAAGGTCTCAAGAGTCACTAATCAAAATCAAAAGAAGACGTACTTTTTTCACAGAAGGTGCCAGAATATCCAGGGGAACATGTGCAGGCTCCACTCAGGTGGTCACAGAGGGCTCCATTTTGACACTTGCACTGCTGGACACAGTCCTGTCCATAACTGCCATTCACACACTCTGAATGAAAGAGTATGTGAATATAACATATGAGGATTATATTTAACAATACTTCTTTTATAATATTAAATCTTTTACCATTTTGTAGCCATTTCTGAACCTTCAGTCACAGTTTACAAGGTGTTAGCCATGTTTAGCATCAAATAATAGAGCACATGATTCTTTGAATGATCTAATTATAAACTGAAACCTAAATTTTAAAAATACTACAATAAAATATATGTTAAGATAAAGCTAAATATCCAGTAAATTACTTTTAGTATTATGACCACAAGAGATGCTATAATCACAATCGCCACATGGTGGCAGAATTCACTAAATTATATATTGAATCTGTGCTACCTAAGAAGTTACCTACTCTTTTCACAGTGGTCTCCTGTGAAGCCGGCCTCACACACACACTGACCAGTGACTGAGTCACAGCCCAGAGAGCTCTCCTGGCACTGGCATTTAATGAGGCAGCCTTGGCCCCAGTAACCAGATTCACAAGCTATGAAGGTCAGAAAACATTTCTGTGAAAGTCACATATATTACAAGTACTGGTATGTTGATATAATACTCTTTAAAATAGTATTTTTTAAACAATTATTATGATAAACTTGAAAAATGTTATTATGACATTTTTGAGTAGAATTTCTTACGTGTTGCACAGTCATGACCTCTTCTGCCAGGAGGACAGATACAGTGTCCAGTCTGTGGATCACAACTGGCCTCAGAGTGGCATGAACAGTGCAATAAACAGCCTGGTCCATGGTATCCTGGGGGACACACTATAAAAATAGGCATTCACACTTTAGTAATCCACTGACCAGGTAGTCACTAATAAAAATTCAAAATCATCCAACTGTTGTACAATGTATAAATGAGAATGATTGGTTCTAATAGTACTAAGGAGACAATTAAATCATATTTCTTTAATCTCGTGTATGGCATGGTGTTAAACTCACCATCTTGGCAGACGTTTCCTGTGAAGCCTGCCTTGCAGTCACAGCCTCCGTTCTGCTTATTGCAGGATCCTCCGTTCTCGCAGTTAGGACAAACAGATTGGCACTTCAACCCCCAGAAACCAACAGGGCAGTCTGGAGAGCATCAAGTATCTTTGAGATTAATAAGCCACTTATGTGAGTTATTTCTCTGTAAAGCCTTAAAGCCACTTATGCATGAACACTTTGGAGGGAAAATGTATTAAATGGGTCTGAAAGAGTTGTAAATCTCTCACTGAGGAGGTAATCCACCAAATAAAGGATGGTTTCTAACTGGTCTGGTTCAGAGATGTGTAAAAACACAACCACCAGAGTTGTTCTGAGGACTGAAGACTGAACTGGTTCATTCTATTTCTTGTCCCTATAAGCAGCATTCCCATAAAACTAAGGATAATTTAACAAAAAAAGTACCTTCCTGACAGGAGTGTCCCATTTTCCCAGCAGGACAGATGCACTGTCCAGTTACAGGATCACAAGGAGATTCTTCGCAGTCACAGGTCAGACGACAGTTTTCTCCATAGCTACCAGCTTGACAGGCTAGCACCACAAAATAAAGTATAATATCAGAAAGACAAAAGACAGCATTACACAACATTACACAAAAATGGTTTAACAGAGAAAACGCAAGTTAAATTTTAGAAAAACTCAGTCACTTTCTGTTTATTTATTCAGCCTCTGCAAATAGTCTCTGCAGTAGTAACCGAAGTAAATCTCCCCTGTCATGACCTGACCTGCAATTTAAGCTAAGTACAACTTTTTTATGGTTTTGACAAACCCAGCAAGTCTAGGCTTGGATTGTGCATTAGTGCTGACATACTGTAACTCTGCTCTGTTATCTTAGTTCAGTTCCCTGGGACACAAAGTCATGTTTTTACCAGAAGCTCCGGAATAATATTCAGTATAACTTTAGATCACAAAACAGAGTTGAACCTTCCATCATCCAGCAGAGTAAACAGCCAGAGGAAACCCTGCTGTGGACCAACATTTATATTTTTGGTTGTACACTTTATAATAACAGGAACACCTGCACTAACCAAGTAAATTCAAGAGAGAACCTAATTTATCCCACCCATCAAATCTATCAAATGCAACTGAGAATGAATGAAAAACAATGGAATAAAGAAAGATTTATAGGTATTATGGGAATTGAAAAACGGTGTGACAAATGTGAAGAGATTAAGGAAATAATTTATAACAATATGCATCATCAGTGTGACAGAGTTTATCAGAAAGGCCAAACAATACCGTCACACGTAGACACGTAAGTTATTCAGTACACTGTGAGTGTAACCAAAATGACCCTCTATCATACAAACACAGTGCTGTGGCTTTGTGGAGGACACCAACAGTGCAAGGCAACAAATGTTCTTATGGAGGTATGTGGGATGTTTGGAAGAAGCTCAACTAAACTAACACAGAAAATGTACTTGACATACTTTCCTGTTTATAAATTGTTATACATTTTCCATTATATTGCATTAAAGGCACTTTCTGTCTCACCCTGCTGACATCTATCTCCATGAAGGCCTGCAGGACATCGCTGACTACATTCTCCAGTTGTGGGGTTACATGACCCTCCACCTGGACAGTCACATAGCTTCTCACAGCCTGCACTGAAGAAGCCAGGTTCACATTCTACATTGGGACATGAGAAATGCAAGTTAGGCAGATGATCCTATTGTTTGGATAAAACTGTAAGTAACAAAGTAAAAATGTACCACTTCATCCCTAGGATCTTGGATGCTGAAGCTGTTGCTGAATAATAATAATAATAATACCTTTTTCACACCGTGGACCATGGTATGTGGCTTTACAGATACAGCTCCCTGTTTTAGGGTCACAGCCAGTGGAATGTTCTTGAACACAGTCACACTCTCCGGAACAGCCTGTACCGTGCGTCCACCTGGGACAAGCTGAGGGGCGGACAGGATCAATTTAAGAGCAGACAAAGATCTACTCAAAAAACTTGTTCTCCTGTTTGCAAACTGCACAAAATACATACACATATGACTTACACTTAGATAGCAATGAATAACAAGCTGCACAAGCTATATTATTATTGCACTATTTCACACTATTAGACATTTGTGAAAGTAAGTAATGTAAAAGTGAAATTTCTACTGCTATTAGATTACATTTAGTAATAGTAGTATGTTTTCACAGCATCAGACTTCTTCTAGTTTAACTCATGAGACAAATGCATCCTATTTCACTTCACAGTCATCAGATAAGTAGTTTACATATTTCATTTCAGACATGGCTAGTTGTTCCAGTGTTTTCCTACCAGGTTTGAATTTAAGAAACGATGACTGTGGTGACTTTGCTGCTATTGTAGTTTGTCATAAATGGAAGCATTAAATTAATTGATCAAGAATGTTATGTAAGACTTGCTGAACTGAATTGCCACGTCTGCATTAATAGTTGCATCAATCAATCTGCATGAATTTTGCCAAGATTGTCCCTTCTGAGCAACAATAACTGAACTCCACTCCACCCTGCCCTTCTTAACTCTGGCTTTATGTTAGGCCCAGCTGCAGACTCCGGTTACACCCTCTCCACCGCCTAAATGTCCCGCTGCAGGATAGAGTAGACAGCTGTGAGAATCTGATAACATTTCTTGCACATTCTTCCATCATTCACTTTGGTTGTTGGTAGAAGAGTGAGCAGATCCACACTAAGAAATCTAGAGCGGAAATTCATCACCATGTCCATTCGGAGGTTTTGGAGCAACCCTAAAAGATTAGGGGACACCAACATGGTGACAGAGGAGCTGAAGAATCTTTATTATAAGAGGCTGTTGCCGATAGAGAAATACTACTCTTTCCATCATTTTCACTCCCCGTGCTATGAGGATGCAGACTTTGACAACAAACCAATGGTGCTGGTGATGGGTCAGTACTCAACAGGAAAGACAACTTTTATCAGGTAGAATTATGAACAGCAAGTGTTTGCATATGTATGCATTAAACACTGTTGTATGTTAGGATAATGAGAGTGGTGGTTTGCATTGTGCATGTGTTCAGATATCTCATAGAACAAGATTTTCCTGGTAGCAGAGTTGGACCCGAGCCAACCACTGACTGCTTCAGTGCCCTCATGTATGGAGAGATGGAGGGAATCACCCCTGGGAATGCACTTACAGTGGATCCAAAAATGCCCTTTCGCAACCTCAGCCTTTTTGGAAATTCTTTTCTAAACAGGTGATGAATCTCAGCAGACAAAAAGGAGAAAGACTGAGAGAGATGAAGGCAGTGAGAGAGAGAGAGTAAGAGAGAGAGAGAGAGAGAGAAAGAGAGAAAATGATTTTTAAAACCATATATATGTTGGAATCTTACAAAAGTACTATTCATAGAAGTAATCTTGCATTATTTATGTAAAAAGGCATTATTATTAAGGCATTTTCTTTAACCAGTTTTGTTCTTTGCAGGTTTCAGTGTGTTCAACTGCCAAATCAAGTCCTTGAGAGTATCAGTATTATTGACACGCCAGGGATCTTAACTGCTGCCAAGAGAAAACTGAGCAGAGGTGAAACAAGATACCTTTCTGATTACCTGTTTAGTGAAATATATATATATTCAGTTTTAGACCATTAAAGTTGGATTAAAATTTCTATTAAGAGAACAGCCATAGTTGATGTAAGATAAGAATATTGTATCTTTGCCAAACATTATTCAAATGTTTAAAGTCGGAAGCACAGCAGATGAAGGTAATGTGACGTTGATATAGGGAGGAGAAGAACAACAAGCAACTGAGCTGTCTGCTTTGTTTTATGGACATATTAACTATGGGTGTAACTGAAATGGCTTGAAAACAGTGAAAGCCACTAGGATATATTAGAAGTCCCTCTGTGTCTCAAAAAATGAGGCTTGCCCTGTTACAGTGTTAATGAAAACACTGTGTTTTTCCTTCATCCCAAGGCTATGACTTCCAAGCAGTGTTGCGCTGGTTCGCAGAACGTGTGGATCGAATCATCCTGCTGTTTGATTCACATAAACTGGAGTTCTCAGATGAGCTCACTCGGGCCTTTGGGGCACTGTGTGGCTATGAGGACAAATTGCGTGTGATTCTCAACAAGGCAGACAGGGTGGACTCCCAGCAGCTCATGAGAGTGTATGGTGCCCTCATGTGGTCGCTGGGGAAAGTGTTTCGAACCCCCGAGATCCTGCGAATTTACATTGGATCTTTCTGGTCACAACCAAGGCAGATGTGTGATCACTACAGACTGATAGAGTTGGAAGAGGAGGATCTTTTGGCTGAGATAAGGAACCTGCCACACAATGCTGCATTGCGCAAGCTGAATGACCTGATGAAGAGGGCACGTTTAGTGAGGGTGAGAGAGTATCTGATACATGTGTTTCTAACTGTTTATTTAAAACTGAGCTGCAGTTGTGGTGATTTTGTGTCTCCTTTAAACTTTGTTCCCTCATAGGCTCATGCCCACATTATTGGCTACCTGAAGCAGGAGATGTCAACCATTTTTTGCAAAAAAAGCAAGAAGCACAATCTAATCCACCAGCTACCTGTAATTTTCACCAAGATCCAGCAACAACATCGAGTCCCAGCTGGTGACTTCCCTGACTGTACCAAGATGCAGGTTAATCACTACTTTTTAACTGTTGTACAAATAGTATATATACAGAACTGATTTACCTAAATAATGTATATTCTGCCCCCTATTACAATTCTCTACTTTTTCTGTAAAAATGATCTGATCATAGCTGGTCTTAGTATTAGGAAAATACAACCTCAGACAAACAACATCATTTAACTTTTTTCACTGTGCTGTTATTTATTTGAGGTGCCAAAAAGAAAAAAAAACATTCAAGCAAAAATAGTGTCCCAGATGATTTAATACCTTGTAAATTCAGCTTGAGCAGCAAGTAATTGTTTCCTGTATAACTTTATCAGTCTCTCACATCATTGTAGAGGGATATTGGCCCAGTCATTGCTTCAGTTCATTGAGGGTTTTAAGCATTTGCTTATTCACAGTTTTCTTAAGGTACTGCTACAGCATTTCTGTTGAGTTGAGGTCTGGACAGTGACTAGGCCATTTTAAAACCTTGATTCAAACAGGTGAACTTACCCTTTTAAATCCTATGTAAGCAGTAAGGGTGCTATTCTTTTTGTCCGGATGTCATTTTCTGCTTGACAGCATTAAAAAAAAATATTGGCACAATAAAAAAAGTTTTACTTTGTTAATCTAAGGTTGTATTTACCTAATATCAAGATCTGCTATAATCAGATGATATTTATTGTTTTTACACAGAAAAATATACACAATATTGCCAAAAGATTTTTCGAACACCCCATCAAAATCATTGAGTTCAAAGCACAAAGCAAGGTCCATAAATGATGGATGAGAAGGTTGGACAGATCTTTTGGGATGAATTAGAGCATAGACTGCCAACCAGGCCTTCTCGCCCAACACCAGTGCCTGACCTCACAAATGCGCTTCTCGAGGAATGGTCAAAACTTTCCATAAACACACTTCTAAACCTTGCAGAAAGCCTTTCCAGAAGTGTTGAAGCTGTAATAGCTACAAAGCGTGGGTCAACTCCATATTAAACCCTATGGATTAAGAATAGAATGTCATTAAAGTTCATGTGCATGTAAAGGCAGACGTACCAAAAGTTTTGGCAATATAGTGTAGAATTAAAGGAGGAGGCACTAACTTTCACACATGACTGTATAAGCCTTAATTGTTATTTCCCTAACTGGATACATTTTCAGGAGAAACTTTTGAGTCAAGATTTCTCAAAGTTCAAGACACTGAAACCAAGTCTATTGGCCTCCATGGATAAACTCCTGACCACTGACATTGCAAACCTGGTGTCTTTGCTTCAAGAACTGAGCAAGAAATCTCTGCCAAGTGTGCTGGATGGTGAATTATTGAGAACATTCAGGCATGCGGTTGACAGGAGAGATCCTTTCAAAGAACTTCCCATTGATGATGACAGCAGTGAGATAGGTTTCAATGAGTGGGCAGTGGAGAAATACAAGCCTAAGTATGATGAGATTTTCTATAACCTCAGTCCAAACGAGGGTAAACTGAGAGGCACCAAAGTCAAGGAATGGATGAGAACTACCTTTCTTCCCAACTCTGTGCTTGCTCGTATCTGGAGGCTGTCTGATGTAGATAAAGATGGTATGTTGGACAATGAGGAGTTTGCTCTTGCAGTCTACCTTATTGAGGCAAAACTGGAGGGACACTGGCTACCCCAGGAGTTGCCTTCTCACTTGGTGCCACCATCAAAACGGCTGAACACAGCCAGGGATGAAGACTAAACATGTCAACGAAAGGAAGCTGAATTTGTTAGAATTTGTTTACGCTGTTCCTACAATATGTACACAATTACTACATCCTACATTTAAACTAATATGGTGATTGCAACTTGTAGGTAAAAATTAACACGTTGTAATGTGCCTGCTTATATACCTGAGAATGTGTTGAGTTCACTGTTGACACCAAAATCTGATATTTATCACTGATGGTTTTGACAGGAGTTGTTGTATTTCATGGCACATTATCTGTATTCAGTCAATTTTACTTATTTTATTTTTCATTTTAGGACTATGAAGATGATGAGTCACCAATGTATCATTTTTTTCTGATGTGATATCATCATCATCATTATTATGCAGTAGTATGATGAGATCAGGCTGGTACTCACACAGGTGGCAGAAGCGACCATATAATCCCGGAGAACACAAGCAGGCTCCATACAGACGATGACAATGTCCATTGTTGGGACAGTTACACTTTCTTCTACAGTGCTTCCCGAAGTAACCCCTTGGACAACCTGTCAAAGTGGTTAATGCCAGAAAACTGTTATGCTTTGATGTCTGTATCTATAAAGTTTCACTGTAATAAGCAACACTTAAATAATTATATCTAATGCTTTTAGGACACAAACACTGACAGATATAATTGAACAATGGTTCCCAGCCAGGGGTTGAGACCACTAGAAGAGGCCCCATGATTATGACAACAAATAATGATGTCACAAACTACCTTCTGATATACAAATTATGACTTTCAAAATAAAAAAAATGTAAATACTAAAATTAGGTATAGAAAATTCAATTTAATTGTCAAACTCCTCACAACTTATAGTTGTGTAGTGTATTACAGCACATTTTGCTTGATTTTAAAGGGTCACAGGCAAGAAATATTTGGAACCACTGATCTAACATCTGGTAACTGCATGTGTGTGTGTGTATGTGTGTGTCTGTGTGTGTCTGTAAAGCAAAGAATGTATACTAACCATCCTCGCAGTGCAGACCATGTACCCCTGGGGGACACAAACACTTCCCAGTCACAGGGTCACATGAGCCTCCATTCTGACAACGGCACAGACTATTACAGGCCTGCCCATAGGTTCCCTGTGGACAAGCTATGAAAAGAGAAAAAAAGGGGGTGTGCATGGGAAAAGAGCACTGACACCACCATTCTCCGTGTTACTAATTGGAACAAATTGTGGAATATTCAAGGTCTGTGCACTGGATGTAGAAGTAAGTCAACACTTCCACATTTGTGTTTCCAGCCGTCCCCACCTGACATTTTCTATTTTAACAAGACCATCACCATGGTCTTGTTAACAATAACAATGTGAACCATCTGACAGTTTAAAATGTGCTAAAGTGTTAGAATTCATCAAGTGAGAGTCTGCTTAAAGTCTATGCCACACTGCCTTCACAGCAAATCTATGTTATGGTATAAGAAGATAAACCTAACGAAAAGGAACAATTTAATCTAATCAGAGATTCAGTGTTTCCTCTACACAATTGCTGCTTCATAGTGATGGAATAGATAGTGTGAGGTTTCTAAGGCATGAAAACGAGCAGAACTGTTTACATGCTTTTTATGACACTAAAAGTAGAAAAAGGAATTTAATGCCCAGAAATACGGATTTTATAAGAAATTAGATAATCCTGACTGAGTAAAATTTAAAAGACATTATTATTACATTACATTATTTATTTGTAAGAAGTGCTAGAGAAATGTGAAGTACACTGATTAGACAAATCCAAGAGGACATCATAATTTCTTAACTACATTTCCCTCCTAATTATGATTCATCCCAAAAAGAATGATGAAGATAAAGTTAAACAAGGTAGATTTGAGATGTAAATAAAATATACCACAGAGCCCACGATTGATGGATAGCTGATATATAAATATCATAATATATTACGTCTCTAAAGGCCACTGAAAGTCCAAAATAATCTTTTGACTATATCCTTATAGTGTGTAACATTTTTACATACCACAATATTTTTGGTTCAGAAAGTAAGATTCATTTACACCAACTGAAAATGGTATGTGTATACCATATACTGATACCTAAAGCTCTTCTCTGTAATTAGAAACCTGACTCGAGCTCAGACCAAAGACAGCCAATAATCATATAAGTGAATGGGAACAATGATGCTTTATAACCATGTACATCCTTTGCCTCAGGCTGTGCTCTGGCAACCCTCCAGCAGGACACAGTTTGATCCCCCAGTGCTCTTGTGTTCAGGAGTCCATAAACAACCCAGCCTCCTACACAGAGGAGCCAACAGGTTTCGATGCACAGCTCTGGATCAATGCAGGAAACTATCTAATCTCTCTCTAAAACTAGACCACACTGCTAAGGGGTCCCATGGGAGAAAAATTAACTATATTTTTATGTTTGTACGGTCATGATAATATCATTCACTTATCATGTATATAATGAGAATAAAATGTATTCATTCTGAACCCTAAAATATTATATATGAATCGTCTCATCTAACTCTAAGCAAGAAAGTTAACAAGCATATTTCCCATGTTGCTAAAATATTCATTTAAACAGTCACAACACATCAGATGTGAAAATCTAAGCAGGCAAGCAAGTTGAAGAGGGTGGTGAGGATGTGTAGAGTGTAGTTTACTGTAGCATATTTGTGAAAACTTACACAACACATGAAACACATATACAGTAACTATGGAATATCCTGTTAACTCCCATTATACTTACTCTCATTGCAGATAATCCCCGTCCATCCAGGAAAACATTCACATCGGTCTTTGTTTTTGCTACACACCCCATTCACACAGTCTTCACAGCTCACACTGCAGTCTTCACCAAATGAGTCACCTAGACAAACTGAGAAATAAAGGGTCAGTTGAAACCAGACTTATCTTTCCTGATTTCTGATCCTGATTCAATAGGAAAAAAAAAACTAATATCCACTTGATTATTTCCCACACATCACCTATGCTGTACCTATGTGACTGTCCAGTCTGAGCTCTCCTCGACGCTCCCTCTGGATCTCTAATTCTTTTTCAATTTCATCACCATCATCATCTTCACTGCTGTCATAACGGGAGCGTAAAGCTGCTGTGTACTGCAGCAGCTGAGGAGCTTTGCGGAACAGCAGGTCTGGTAGACTGTGGACCTCCAGTTGCTCTTCCTCTTCTTCCTCTTCCTCTTCCCTTTCTCTGCCATAAAGAGCTGAATACACCCAGTCCAAAGTTAGAGTTACGTTCAATCCAAATATAACTATAAAACAAAAGTTACTCACCAATGCAGGAATGCTGATCCTGATCCAAGCGAAAGCCCAGTCGACAAAAACACTCATATGTTCCCAGGGTGTTGACGCAGTAGTGTTCACAGCCTGAGATTTTTGTCACACACTCATCAATGTCTATCAGAAGAATACACAAAAAGTGACAAAACACAAAGCTAAGACAGCAACTTGGCAAATTGGCAATTATTGGCAATGCATACGTCGAGGTCATTCAGATTCACACTGATTACACTCCTTTCTTGTTACCCATCCAGAGGTTTCTCAAGATTAGAAAGTTTGTTCTTTAGTCAACTTTTTTGTTTTTGGACCGGAAACAACCTTGGAACCCTGAATGTCCAAACAATTGATTGTGCAAATGTGTGCTGAGAATTTCTGACCTGCACAACTGTGATAAAACACAATAAACACCAAAAGTTTCCAGGGTAGCTAATATTCTGACAGTCCATTACTCTCACCATCACAACCACAACCGTCTGGGTTTAGTCTGTGGCCAGCACTGCAGCTGCACTCGTAGCCGCCCGGGTAGTTTCTACAGAAGTGACTGCAGCACGACTCCCCACCGATGCACTCATCGCTATCTGAAGAAGGCACACAGTGGTACAGAGTGGTTTTAAGAGGCAGGGAGTCCGAATGTGAGTGAAAATTTAAAAATAGCATAAATAAACAAAGGCAGAAGAGGAACAACCCACACAGAGGCATTCTTACCTACACAGGTCTTCCCATCGTGGTCCAGCTGGTAGCCATGGTTGCAGGAGCAGAAGGGGCCGTTGGTGGTGTGCTCACAGTGATGAGAACAACCTCCATTGTTCTTCTCACAGCTGTTGACAATCTCCATCTCAATGCCTGGAGTAGAGAGAAACACAACCACAACCACAGTGCTGAACAGAGCTGAAACAGACAATGGTATTTCTGGCTAATAAGGAATATTCTGGTTGGTCCCACAATTGCTAGACACAGATAATAAAAGATCACATAAGTTTCCTTGATACTCTAAGAGCATTTAATACTAAAAGTCTTTCTTTGTCAGATGAAACTTGAAAATATAGTAAAAATAGTGTTCCTCTTTAAACACCTGATTCATTTGTATGTCCACAAAATGTGGCAGCATGCTAAAGTGTACGTTTTACATTTTCATTTCTTTCTAATATTAAAATAAAATGAAATACAGAGGATGAAATAGGATTTACTCTCTTGCAGAAAGAAAGGTTTCTATTGCATTTACTTACGGTAGCACTGTTTACCATCAGCACCAAGTTCAAAGCCTGGGTGACACATACAGCTGAAGGAGCCAAGCATGTTGACACATCCATGGGAACACTTGGCATGGCCTGAACTGCACTCATCAATATCTATGTGAAACAGGCAACAATACACACAGCTGCGAATGATTATGCACTGACAACACATATATGTAAATATCCTATGTATATCAATAGCACATTTTCTTTCTTTTGTTTGTCACTCATATACTCCAAAATGTATATTATGTATATGAGGGACACAGATGGAAAATGTCACAAAAGAATTTATGGGGAGCATCTTAGGCTGGGTCTCATTGCTGCCATTGCTCCTCCCATTGCTGTCATACAGGAGAAAATAGGGCCTCACGCTCCTCTGGAGGTCAGACTGTTTATATTTATGACAGGTTTATAAAACAAAAGTTGTTGATCACCCCTGAAAATGGCAGAGCGGGTCATTTGATTTGAGGTACAACCTCCTATTAGTTTCCCCCATCTGAAAGTAGAACCCAAGTGTTTCCTGTGATGCTATTTAATAAATAAATGAAACCATAATTTAGCTCCAACCTCTTGTTGGCCTCTCAGTCAAAACTAGGGAGTAAGATGCCTTTAAAAATCTTAACATGCATTTGGATTCACATTTTGTCTTTAAAGAAAGTTTCAGTAATTTCAGAAACAAGAAAATGAAATTATTTTGTTTCTTTTGCTTGACGTTTTTCTTAAACTCCCAGGCAAAACCAGGCAATTCGTAGTGTAGATATACAGAAAAGCCCACAGAAAAAAGTCCCAGAATGAAATGGCTAGCAGTTCATATGAAAGATTCATCTGTTTCACAAAGTTGCAAAAGACAAGAAATATGACTCTAGGTCATATTAAGACATGTCCAACGTCCAGGGCATTTCAGAGTTCATGAAAGTGATATATGTTTTCCTGTCATCAAACCTCTGATGACAATTAAGTAATATGACCTTATCGGCCAAGTTGCAGTTTACTGTCAGGATCACAAAAGTCAAGGTTTATTTTGGGTCATGCTAATAATGAACAACATCATTTTTGAAACAAACATACTCGTGCACTGTACTACACTAGGTACTACACTAATGCTGAGCCTTTGTGTGCATTTTAGACACATGCACACATAGAGAACTTGGGGTTAGTGGTGTCTCTAAATAAATTCATGGCTTTGTGTAGAGATAGATTACTGACACTAAAAGGTTCATGAAGTCAACACACACAACTACACACTCAGTATTACAACTATTCACCCATTGTGTCTTCAAAATTCTGGATGTGTAAAGGATTTCAAAAAAGCGTAACAAATACTTCCTCATGTAGGAAAGTTTTGTCAGGCCTCAGATTACTCTGGCTTCTCCTCTCCTCTTTCTGAATGTAACAGGAGAAATGTTGCTGAGGTGACAGTAAAAATAGTTTCCAAGATCAGCTTCTCAAATCAGTACAGGTATGTATGGAAAATCATAAATGTCATTATTTTACAGTGTAGCATATTCCAGGAACAGTATCTTTCACCTTGTTTAATATGTATCGTGTGTGTGTGTGTGTGTGCAATTCCTCACCTTCACAGTTCCTGGCATCTCCAGCCAGTGTAAAACCAGGTCGGCAGCTGCACTGAACCCGGCCGCTTTCTGACAGACACAGCTGGGCGCAGCCTCCATTCCTCTCCTCACAGGGGTCCCGCACTGACACAAACAGATACAACAAAAATTGAAGCCAGGTGATCCCAGCAGGTGACTCTGTGACCCTACTCGTTAGTTCATGAAGACAACTTTATGTTCAGAGTCACCTCTAAATTTGCCCTCTGCATATGTAGCTTCTAACAAATACATTCAGAAATCCAGGAGGAGAGATGTAAATGTTTGCTCTTTACTCTACAATGACCATTTCCTATTTTTGGTTCAACAAAAAAACATGAAAAAGGATTTAAAACGATCAGTGTTGAATTAGGACATATTATATTAAAGCATGTTGAGAACATCTGGAGGCAAAGTGACTTACATTCACAGTGTCTCCCATCTCTTTTCAACTGGTAGTTCTGCCGACACTCACATTTGTAGTGGTTGTTTCCCATGTCCACACACTTGTGCTCACATCCACCATTCAACACAGAGCAAGATTTCAGAGCTTAAAAGACAGACACATGCACAGATATGATACATAAAGTAGGTATAAAGTCCATCAGGTCATGTATCAAGTGACAGAAGAAATGGATGGTGGCTCATACTCTATTTAAAATCTCACAGGATAACAGATATAATTAGTTGGTACCCTTAAGAGGCTTTAACAGCTCAAACTCTACAGCTGTGTAATTATGGAAAATGAAACTGAAGCTGGGTCCAGTGGGTAGCACAGGTTACCTTCTAATGATCTTTCCATCCCATTTACCTTTGTGATTTAATGATGTGCCAAATATGAATATCAATCATGTGCCTTGTGGGTGCTTTAAACACAGACATAATGGCACAGATAGTGTGGTAAAACCTAGAGAACGACTAGCTTTTAACACTGATGACTTCAACAGACACAATTAGCTATCCCTCTGCAACCTGTCCACAAAGCTGCCGTCAGAAATTGGAGTATTAAGAATATAAAATACGATGGAAAGCAACAAATGAGTACTGAGTTTCAGCCTGTAATAAATCCTCTCACTGCCTGTAGATTTTATAGTGCTAAAATGGAATATGCATTTTACCACCTCATATTTCTCCCTTTAAATCATTTCAGAATTTCTTGCAAAACATATGAACAATCACTAAAGCGCAACACAAGTGTTACCACATTAACTTAAATGCAGATATGAAGATATTCCTCTATGTGTTCTGTCATACTGCAGAGGGTCACTTAGAAAACAAACTAGAAGCTGTAAATCAAGTCAAGAACAAATAGCGACCAAATGTTCCTCCATATCTGAGCATTACTGAATTATATATTCAGTATGTGGGGAGGATAAGTGGCTAGCACAAATGTAAGAAATATTTCTGTTTGGCACTTACCAATGCAGGTCCGACCATCAGCATGCATGCGGAAGCCTTCGCTGCACTCACAGTGATAAGAGCCTGGAGTGTTCACACAGGTTTGCTGGCACCCTCCATTGAGCTCCTCGCATTCATTTATATCTAAACGAGCACACACATGCACTTCATTTAAAAGCATGCTAGTTGTGAACATGTCACAGTCAGAAGCCCATAAAAGCACCTTCTATGCTTGAGTCATTGGTCGTGCCAACTTAAAAGTGGAGCTATACTAAGACTGAGAACTTTGGCCAACTGTGGAAAATAATAATCAAATGAATAGAAGCTTAACTTGATCTGAATTTTAGAAGCAAGACATATATTACATCCTTTACAAGATCTCACATCCAAGTCTGAGATGGTCCAGTTAAACATTCCCACTGGAGTGAGCCAAATCACGGAAAATGAAAAACACATTTTCAGTATTACAGTTTTAAAAGAATTATTGTTGTATAATTTTGACCAGATCTTCAATTTCTCAATTTAACCTTTTGCAGAAATCTACTTTAAATAATACATGTACAGTCCAGCTGCCTTTTTATGGCTCTAAGCCTATAAGGAAAATACAAAAAGCTTATATGCAGACTTTCTTTCTTCCTATAGCAGTTGATGTGTCAGTTTGCTTTGAGCAAGGCAATGCCTCAGCAGCATACTGTAATACCACAGTGACCCTGTGCTCTGACTGCTTCCTGAAACATATGTACTTGTTAAATTTCTTGAGGAATGAATGGCTTATGATACAGTTTCTGCACCTGTATGTATGCAATTCAACTGCAGAAGGTTCGTCAAGCTGAGAAGACAACACACATGAACACTCAGTGTCATCACAATCAGGCTTTACTACACATCTGGACAACACATCACACATCCTCTCAGGATCCTGGTTGTCTGGCTCAGGAGCTGTTTCAGCTCTCACTAGTGATGACAGAGCAATAGTGTGCAGAGAGGGCTCATTGGTGTTGTAGTTTCTCTTTGTTTTGGTGGGGGGGTGAACCACATGCTCTAAGACCACTAAGAGGTTTGGTTTATTGCAACACCAGCATCATTTATGTTCCTCAGAAATTAACACACTTCCTAAGTTGTGCAAATATTAGATTAGAAATAATTTTGCATAGTTTACATGTGTTGTAATGTCTATTGTTTCTCTGCAGTCACTTTAGTGGCAGACCCATGGGAATAGCACTTATCTATGACTATTTGAGTTAGCTTGTGTCCAATAATAGGAGCTAACCTGAGGGGGGGTGTAAAAGTGGAAACCCTCCGCCAGTAAAAAAATCCTTTTCATGCCCCACACAGGGATTAGTGTGATCAGCTTAAAGGAATTCATATATGTTTGCCTAATTTATTTAGAATCTTCCTGAGCACTGAAACAAAACGCCACCACACATCCTGCCCTGAAAAATCACATATTCCTGAACCGTCCTATCATTCTTGGCTCTTTTATATTTTGACACATTGGCAGCTGTTGTTGAAAACAACAGACACAGGGGGAGATTTGTCAAGGTTAATATACTTATTGGTCTCCTCATGTGAGAGGATTTCAATGGGAAACACACAATGGCTGCTTTTCACTGATGGCTAAGATGGTGTGTGTGACAGCAGGGTCGGGAGTGGTGGTGTAGAAGGTCGAGGGGCATGAGGTCTGAATGGCATCGTGTGACACCGTCTGGCTCAAAGAGTTGCTGAGCTAGTATCCACAACTAGACAAAGCAGCAGACCAAACATTTGCTGCACATGCTGCTTTGGCTGTACGGCGGAAACAGGTGTTCTTCACAATGAGGGCCAGAGGATCTGAATTCATTAATGACAATAAAATCTAAGACACATGATTCATTCTTTTGTGATTTTTACCAATGCCAAAATTAAAAACAGCAGTACAGTGCTTCAGTGTATAAGTGGTCTCGCTCAAGTCTCCAGTATTTAATGCTGGCTTTAAAACCCTAAACAGGTAAAACGCATTATAAAATTAACTCTTTAAAGTTGTTTTTTTGGACTACAATTTAAATGCAAATTCTTCTCTCCCCATAAATATGACCACACATTCAGTTCACACAAAAGCCCGTAAAAGTAAAACTTCACATCTGTTAAACCTGGGTTTGTTTCTCCAGTGTTAAGCTCTCAGACTTTCAGTGACAATATCCTGTCTTAAAGGTTAAAAGCCAGGGGCACTTGTTCACAGCTGTAGCTCTGTAGGAACAAATGGGCCCCAGTGTCCAATGCTAACTCTGCATTTTGTCAAATCAACTAACAGAGAAAGCACATTGTCTGAGAATGAACAAGGAAGCCCGCCAGATTAACTGAAACAGCCAGCAAAGCGAGGTTTATGTAACAGCTGGAGACAACCACAATTGTCAGTAGGTTGAATTCCTAGCTTCTCTACATGTTCTGTAGATGAAGCTAGAGTGAAGAACTGCAAAGGGGCACAGTCACAGTCACTCTACCAGCTACATCCAGATGTCATTCAGATCTTACCGTGACATGCTTTGCTATCTGGCCCCAGACTTTTGCCTTCAGGACACTTGCAGTAGTAGCTGCCAATGGTGTTGCAGCAGTGCCCTTCACAGCCACCCTCATCCACTTCACATTCATTAACATCTGAAAGAAAAGCAACAAAAACTTTTGCTAACATAATGCACAGTCTACAAAACACAAAGCAGCTAAATCAGTTGTGAGGACAGACAGTTTTCCAACTCTTTTTAATTTATCTTTCTCTATATTCTTAGTTATTTCTCTTTACAGAAGATTTTCATTTTAGGTAAAAGTATAGGTAAAATCTAAACAGTTGTTAGTGAGTCTGTTGCGAGTCTTTAGGGACCAGTGAATTCTTGAAGGAATATAGAAGAAACAGGAGAAATATAAACTTGCATCTTCCCACATATTGCATTTCACCAACTTAATTCATAACACTGAGATTATGAATTATTTTGTTGTAGACAAAAACAACTCTCAAGAAACTCCTGCATCATCGTTTTGTAAAACATACTTCAACACTTACATTTTATCATTAGTGTGTATCTGATTTTAGCAATTACAAAATTATCCTTATGTTGACCAATACTGCAGAGCATAAAAACATGGTTCCCCATGTTCTTTCTATTGTCTGAGTGTGAATTGGTTTCCAGGCTGATTCTCTGTTGGTTGTTTGACTCTCTGGTTTCCAACAAAAACTCTCAGGCTCCTTATTCTGGTGGTTCCTATTAACTGCACTTCCACCAAAGAATACTTTAATGACAACACTATGCTCTGCTATACACCAATAAGCCATGTGACCGCATTGCTCTCATCATTATGTGGCATGTGAGACCTAAATGCAGCTGCAAATGAATTTTTATAACAGACTGATCACAGGATAAATATTCATAACAAGTTGTTTGTTCAATGCCATCGTTTGGCGTCTACAAAAGTACTTTTGGCATTTTAGCTTCTGGTCAAATATCTGCAGTTGTCACTCATTGGAAAAGAAAAACTTGGTGGTGGTTTATTGAGGGGCTCCTATTTACAAAGTACTGTTTATGACATGTTGTACATCACCCCCACTCCACCATGGGCAGCTGCTCATGCCAACCATAAATTTGCTACTGTGCATGTATGAAAACACTCCAGGACAGTTCTGTTGTAGTTTTTCACATCACAACAATTGTAGAAGAAGGTGTGATGAGTTGAGCAGTAGCACTTTTAGGTATGGGTGACACTCAGATGGAGATGACTAAGTATTTTCCTTTTCTGAGTACTTTCCTAATAATCATCATCTTATTTATGACAAAAAATGATTATTCTGTTTTGCGTAAAGCATGAACAGATGCAAAATGTTAAAAAAATATCACAGCTTTTTATACAGTGTCCAATGATTTTTTTCTTTAAACTGTGTCAGGCAGCCAACTGATAAAACAGATGATGCAGTGTTGTGTGTCTGGTGTGGAAAAAGGAGATGGTGACAGAGAAATGTTTGCTTGCAGAAGAAAGACTACAGTGGAAAATATTCAGTTTTTGCTCCAATCTGTTAAATGATTTAATGGGATCCAATCTCATAACCTTTGCACCAAGCAATGCTTTGTTTGTCATGAATAATAAGAAAAAGAAGCACTGTTTGGAGAAACAATTTGGTAAGAAATAGTGTCAGAAGACTGATACAGATGGTGTTAAGTGAGAGAGCAGCATGCTTTCCAGTAAGAGGCTCTCTGGCAGCGGGTTCGTGTAGATAAAGAGCAAATAAATCAAGGGCTGTGTCTGTAGTTTCACTACAGTGGTTCACTGCCTGTGGTTCGCCTCTAACTAACAAACAAACAAACAAATGCATCTGAACATTAACATTGTACTTAACATTGACATTAACATTACATGCTAGGAAATCAGCTTGTTTTGTTCTTTAAAAGTTAAGTGTAGGAGTTTAGTGAACTCTTTAACAGTTCATTCATTCAACTCAACATTTCAATTTGAAAAACAAGCCAGAGAATGTTTGTAAGTTGTAACAAGGCCTGAATATTACAACTAGACACTGTAAGTTAAAGGAAAAGCTTAGTTGATTCCATTAAATACCTGCATGATGTTTTATAGTGTGCTGTTAAAGCGATTGCCTTTTAGGAAAAACTAACACAGATGCTCCCCAAGGCCATCTTATAAAAAACCTGAAATCAATTTCTGCTTTGGACTTTAACATGTCAAAATAGTCAAGGGATTTCCAATATTGCCCTGTTGATACATTCAGTTATGTCTACACTGTATTAATCTTTATCCAGACAACAGACAACTTGGCTGCTGTTATAAACAGATATGAAAAACAGTGGAAAACCATAGTTATTAGAGCATAATAGTCTCCAGTTGACCATGTGAGATTATTAATAGTCTGTTCAGATTAATTAAAATGGGGGGATAAAAAGCACAGATATTTAAAACTGTATTGCAAACCTTTTATGAAAAGGGGTATATGACACTTTGAGCAGAGTAAGAACTGACTAAATATAGTAACTAATGTATTTTAGAGGTGGTAAATAACAATTAATAAGTACATAAGGGTATAAGTACATTTACTCAAGTACTTTGAAACTGTTAGTTTTACTTCATTACAAATCAATTGCGCGTTTACTCCACCACATTTATTTTAACAGTATTAGTTACTAGTTATTTTTTGCAGTTTTAGATTTTTATAAAACATTTTGTAAACTAATAATAAGCTGATGTATAATTTGTGGATTAATCCCTCATCACTACATAAAGTGATACCGGCAGCTGCTGTTTTTGTTCCACATCTCTTTAGGTAACAACACATTTTTACCACAATGCTCACCTTTGAGAAAGTGTCAAACAAATCTGACTTCTACATTTATTCTTAGTGGAGTATTTAGAATAAAATTTTGCAATCTGTAGAATTCTGTAGGACCTAAGAAACCAAGGATGGGTCGCCATATTTGTTTTTCAGGCCACACCCACACTTGGTTTCTAAGGGCAGACATGGTTATCTGAGTCATCAGTGGCAAGAAAACCTGAAACATACACACACACACAATTAGCTGCACACACAGAAACAACCCTTCTCTGCACTTTTCATGAACTCATAGGCAGGTGACATGGACCCTTAACGTCAGGGCCCTGCCCCTTTACACTCTTCACACTTTGATCCTACAGTCCCTGAGAGCACTAATGAGCCCTCCATATCAGCTTAGTGATTTGCCATCATCATTAAAGCGCCAAGCAGAGGGAAACTGAATTTGAAAGAATATTTATTCATTCCCCGCCATGGCATTTAGGAAGATTCTGAGTAATAGGATGTGTTAATGATATCACTATATAGTAGCTTATTTCTTCCCAAACTACACTGCCAGAACTCGTTATCCTTTCTAAGTCCCAAATAGACACAGTTTTGTCATCTAGGTATCAGTCAGAAAAATGATAGAGTACCTCTGCAGAATAAGAGCCACCTCTGCATCTCTGTTATAGAACATTAGTCTGGAGTAAAACTGCCTTAACATGGGAGAGAGAATAGCTAACCTGTTAGTGCAACAGCTTTATTTATTATGAAGATAATTCTTTTTTACTAATTACTAATATACAGTAAGTAGTTTATACAACTCTCAGTGAAGAATGGTATTAACTAGTATATTAATGTGACTTGTAGCACAATTAATTGTGTAATGTAATTATTACATTTCTCTGGCAAGTGAATGCAAAATCATTTAAAAAACTACAAACGTTGGACACACTTCATAGTGCAACTGGATGAGAGCTGTTAAATAGATTTGGTTTGAAGACAAAGCCTAGAGTTATTCATAGGGTAGCTGCACATTTTCCTATACAGTGGTGTGATTAAGTATTTGCCTCCTCAAGAAATCACTAACATAGAAGCTGTCTGACAAAGTGAAGCACGCTAAAAGATCTCAAAAAGAAACACATCATACAGCAGTGTGCTTATCTTTGAATTCTGAATTCCAGTTTTTAATTTCTTACTGAAATGGCTAAAATAGTTTATTAACCCAGTATATCTCATCACACAGGTACCTTTAAATACTTTACTCTCTCTCAAAAGAAAGATGAAATTTGATTAATTGTGACCCAAGCATTTTTCTTCTTTGACAAGGGTCAGCATGACTTTTGGCAAAAGATTGATTGAGTTGCAATAAATTTGGATGTTATTACGCAGGACACCAACCAGTATAGCATATGGATGCTGCATGCAATTATTTATAAGTCTCAACAGACCTGGCCAATTTCACAAGGGAACCTTTTATCCTCTGGATAAAAGTAAAAGTGTGCAGCTGCTGGCCCCACCAGCCTGTTGTTGCTCTTCTTTCTCTCTTTCTATCCTGCTGGAGGTTTCTTCTGTTAAAGGGATTTTTTCCTACCCAGCTGTCACCCTAGTGCTCAAAGAGGTACCAAATATGGTCTTAAATGTACTATGTAAAGTGCTTTCAAATTAGTTTTGCTGTGAACTGACACCATATAAATAAACTGAAGTGAATTTAATTTAAAAAATGACAGTGTCAGAACAAGTCAGTTTATATGTATTTCTTTGATGAAGATGTTTCTAAAGTATCAACATGGAAATCCAATGGAAAATGACTTTGTGTCACCCATAATTATTTGGTATATCAGCAACACAACCAACAATTCATATAAAAATAAAATACTTTTCACAGATCTCCCTTTACGAAGCTCTTATAGTCCCCTCAAACACTTGCAGCCTCTTCCTTGATATTCACCAGTTCTTACCCCCTCACGTGGCCTCTGAGCCTCATATATACAAACCTGGATCATCAGTCTTCATCTCACTGACACATACTTCCCTGAACAGAGAAAAATTCCTCAATAAATTTTAAAAAACCCTAACCCTGCATTTCCGTTCTCTATCACTTAGTAATCTGTTTTTTCTCTCTCTATTAGAAAAAATACTGCCATATGTTTTAAATACATCTTTTGGCATACACTCCTCACAAAGAAAGCTCAAAATCAAATGAGAGGTATTGGTCTGCTGTTGGTTTATGCGTGAGATGATACTGGCCTCCCATCATGTAATGGGGAGAACAGATAGCTGCTTGTGTTGCTCTTATGTTCTCCAGAGGCAAACATCGACCACCAAGTCCTGATTCCTGTTTATCTCATTAGTTGTTGTTGACATTACTTGTCCTCTGCAGTACAGTCACTCTCCTTTCTAATATCTCCAAGGAACAAAAAAAAAACTATTTGAAGTACATGGCCATTAAATAAATCAACCAACTTTCAAATATGTGTCCACTCATGTTAAAAATATTACACACACACACAAAAAAATCACGATTGATAACTGAATCAGCAGCCCTCAGTTGCTCAGCAGTTCTCAGACCTCTGAGGTTGTAAGTGAAACTCAAACCTGCAGGTATTTAATTTTTCTTTCTTACTGGAATTTGAGCTTCAGGAAGGAATGATTTGTATTTCCGACATTTTCCAAGGCTTTATTCCCATATTTCTACTGCAACAAATAGAAATAGAAAAGGAGCACAACTTACTAAACTAATATGAACTTGTCTACACATCACAGCTGGGCTGACAATAGAAGTTCGTCTAAAATGTTCATCTAGTAAAGCCCATGCCTCAGCTCTCATTTAATATCTTTATTTAACTGAAAATGACACATTACTAAACTTAGACAATATATTTGATATGGCAACATCTGCTCCGCAAATAAACCAAATGGAGACAAATGAGATATGTCATAACAGGAAATATTAGCATTTTAAGATTAGGAATATTGCTGCAATGGCATATAATAAAGTTCCACTGTTGTTTGGCAATGGGCTTTAATAATTCAGTGCTGAGATGTTCAACCTGAGTATTTGATATGTTCACTCCTAACTCCCATCTGTATTTCGCACCATCACAAAGTGCAGTAACTGAATCAGTTTCAGAATCAGATCTATTATAATAACATTTATTAGACGACAGAGTGAAATTGGCAGTGAAGATGCATTAGAAGAAGTGTCAGAAGTGCAGGAAAACATAGAACAAAATGAGGTGGAGAGACATGCTGACCCCTCTAGTCCTAGTTATCCGGAAGGAGAGACGAACTGTTCCTGACAGAGCCATTAAAAATCATAGTCCTTAATTTGTCAAATTTGGAGGGATGACACATATTCAGAGACAAGTGGAGGAAGGCAGACTGGACAGACATATAAGCACATATGATTCTATCAGGTGTATACAGAAAATAGAAAGAAATCCACCTCTAGTTTATGTGCAAAAAGCCACAGTCGCAATTATTATAAAGTTTATGAAAAGATCTAACAAAAGATTTGGACGTATTTGCTAATAATAAGGTAGTAATAACATATGTATCATGGATTTATGAACAGTTATCGAGGAGAAACACAAACCCATAGGTTAAAGAGCATTAAAGCAGAAGAATAAATGGACAATCAAGTGCTGTTAAAAAAGCTCCTGTGAAGCAGACCAAGAGTCAAAGGTCAGTCATAGACAGCTGAGGAGCCTTTAGAAACTTGTCACAGAGAGACAAGTGGATTTCAACAATCACAAAGACAAAGGTGTAACAGACAGCAAGCTTGAGAAAGGGATACAATCAATCATGGCTTTCAACATTCTTGCCAATTGTCTTTGGGTCCTCAATCAAACACACAATAATAGCGTGAAGAAACATAGGACTAGTGTTATGATAGTGCAGAGATTTATTATCTTCATTTTAAGTGTTTTATTGTCTTCAGCATTGTGAAGACACCCCCTCTCTCTTCCCACTGCAATGTAGTACTGGACATTTTGGAGCACATGGTCTCTTGTTTCTGCTTCAGCAACTTGCATGTTTCCCATTTGACCCTTAAACACAGAATTTATGCTCTAACAAAACAAGGATTTTCAGTTACTGTATAGTTTATGTTTGAATCAGAAGGGACAGACACATTTTCTACACTTGTAGAGCAAATATTTTTCTCCTTTCATTTTTATAGCATTAATAAAACTTTATTTGTTTTCTTACTCTGTTAAATAAATGACTTGAATAAAAATTAGATGTTCCATTTTTTACACACAACCACACACACACACACACACACACACACACACCATTACTTTAGTAACAGATTCTGAAGCAAAATGTACAAAATAAAAGATTTGTTTCCTTATCTACCTTACTCCATGTGTCAATAAAATCCTCAGTCAGTTCTACATCTGGAAAAGCCATTCCTGTTTGGTTGATCAGTAGGTAGGACAGAAAACGTCTCCCACAGAGAGCATGAACAGTAGCTGTAGATTTATAACTTCTTCAAGACTCCTTTGCAGCACACAGCAAAAAGTCAAAAACTTACAGCTGATTTCACAGACAAAGATTCAGCATGATTTTTGCTTAAAATATTGTTTTAACATTGGAATACAATGATTCAATGTTTATAAAAATAAACCTTTAAACAACATAAGTCAATATTCTTGTTCAGAAAAATGCAATGTTTACACTTGTATTCATTTTTTTATCTTTGCTAGTGTCATAAATTCATAATGCATACTGAGCGTGATCCAAAATTAAAATGCATTCATGCTCTACACAGCCTCGTGCTTATCTAAGCCTAGTAAAGTTTGTACCGTATGTATGGGACTCACAGGTTTAGCTAGCTCAGCTCTGGTCTTCTACAAAACCACATGACAGCATAGTCCAAAAAGGTCATACTGAAAAACAATCATCTTCACTCCCATGTTCTGAAGCCAAACAGCTGCAATATTGTTCCAAAAGTCAGATATGTTTCCAATGTTTTGATCGATTAAGGTGAAAAGTTTATGCAGTATTCCTAGCTACCTCCCCCAAAGACCATTGTCAGTAGCATTCAGTCTATAGAAAGTGTGGAAGAATGTTATATACCCATTCACCAATTCACCTATTTCAGGTGACTGTTGGGCACAGCCAACACAAGTTCAAGGTGTCTGATCACCTTTAAGTTGAGAGTGCTCCACCGCTACTATAAGTCTGACAGTGAGCATTGGGAGCACATGGTCAATCACACAGACCATTAGCTCCAACCCACTCAGCATTAACCTGGTAAACAGTGGCGCTTGAATGCATTTGAAAAGACCAAGGGATGATGGTTTAGTGTGTGAGAACTTCCATGCCATATGGCTGCCATTATGGCCCTAATGACCTTCTTCCTCTGATAATAACGTAAAGCTGTAGCACTTGCTTTGCCCTGCATGTCCTCCTGTCAGGCCAGCTACCTTCAAGTCCGTGTTTTGGCATATGGTTCCTTCATCCACAGAGTTAATGGCAGATTTCAGGATTGAAAACAGGAAGGGGGAGAAGACAGCATTTAAAATGAAATATTAGCAAATGACAAATGCAAATACAGCAATCGTAGTCTCAGTAGGTTTTGAGACAGACAAATGTTTCTCTACAGGAAGGGTCACACAAGACTTTTGTTTCTATAATAATTTATCTTCTCATTTTGCACTACATCACCTGACAGTGTGTTGGATTCACTGTTCAACATTCAGCTTCAAATTTCTGTCATTAATGAAAAAGTAACACTGACAGCAGAACAACTGTGGCTGACATTACTTGAGGATTAAAACAATATGTTATTGTAGTTTTGGTTGGAACAATAAGCCACCTGGCTTTTTAAATCTACCCAGAGGAAACATTTGTACTTAAAACACTATCTACCTTTTCAGAATGGTGCATAACAGAAACAAGCCAGGGGGACATTTTTTGGATTTAAATTTTTTTTTTTTCATTTAAATTCTGTAACTAAACACTCAAACGAGGTGTCTTTTTTTGTTGCTCAGCAAGTCTTGTATCCATTACTTTTATCCATTCTGTAGCTTCAGTGGCTTTAAAGAAAGTTCTCTATCGCTGATCATTATTGTAAACAACACAGTTATATCTTGTATAAGTTTTTGCTCATGTATTTCTGGGTATTCCAAAAAAATAGTGCTGATTCAGCTCATATTTTACCAAAGCTGCAAACTTTAAAGGCATGTGTTGATCTCTGAAGACTTTGTTTATATAGTTTTCAGTGAACCTTTCCACTAACCTCTAATAATAAGAACATAAGAATTGTTAGCCAAAGCAAAGTTCAACCTGTCAGAGGTAATCATGGGATCTGTACTGTAGTTCTTTATAAAAACAGAGAACATCGTGACATCCACACCTCAAAGATTTCAGCAACCACAGTAGCTAGAAACAAAAATTTGGGTTAAGAATTGAGACCAAAACAAACAATAAGGCATGCCATCATCACTGCCATATGTTTCACAAGATAGCTTAATTCAAAACATTCTAGAGCTTTGGTGTGACTCATACCAGTGTCCAGGACTAAACTGTGTTAAGACCAAAAGAGCTGTGGTGCATAAATGCAAACCAAAACATGTCCTCACCTCATTTGCTGACAGTGATGTAGCCTGAACATATCACAGTCCTCATACTTTCCAATCTGTATCACCAGGAAAATACAAGGGAGCATAGACATTCAAGAAGATTATGTTGCTCAGGGACTCAGAGACTCAGAGGGGATAAACTCAAGGTATGTTAGTTAACTTAAGGTGGAAGATTCATTTCAGACCTGTAAAAGACATAACTGTTCCCTACAGTTGTGAGAACAACCACAAGAGCTCCTAGACTTCACAGTTTACACCTTGTTCCTACAAGCAATAATTGGTTTAACACCAATCTAGATGTCTATTTATCTTTTCTCATCTATGGTTTTGTACTGACACCTTGAAATTTTAACTACGGCACATCTGTTGGCTGAATTACTTCTAAAAACAGTTTCTTTCCAGTTTGTAAGAATTTTTTCAAGGAGTCTCATACGAAGGAGTGAAAGTCTTGCACAGGTTTTTATTTGATGTGATATCAGATCTATGATAGATAATTCCCACAGTGGACTTTATCATATCATTTTTCCACATGCAAAAACCCGAGTCACATCACAAGTAGATGAATGACAATTAGTCACAATGTGTCCTTCTAGGCTGAAATACAAAAAACAAATGCTACATCAGGGGGAACTAAACAGTCCTTATCCGAATCATAAAATATATATTCCCCTCTGATTCAGCAGTAGTGAGATGTTGTAGCAGAAAAGAACTGTATGAGCAGAAAGATAAAAAGGGTTTTCAAACACATTTCCACAGGGACATCCAAGAGTAACGTACAAGCTGTTCCCCTGTAAATTAGATAACAAAAATACCACATCTGGCATGCATTATAGAGGATCTCTACTCTTTTTGTGCCAAAAATGCAGCCATAACACAAGAGACCATGAGGAGGAATGCCCTGAGGACTTTAAATCTACTGCACTGAGTCAGCATCTCTTTCTCCAGTGTTTTAGTAACTTCTCTCCTTCTAATCCTAACAACCTTGCAGAATGACCCACTCACTTATGGTCCTGACTCCCTACTACACACGTGCTGAGCATGTTTAATGAACAAAACTTTCATGTAATATTAAAATTGTACCAAAGGATTCCACATGTCCTACTCTAATTGGAATGAACTACAAACAAAACATACTCTCTCCCTCTCCATTCCATTAATGCACAAGTGCATTTTGTGTCCATGTACTGTACAATCACACAAACACGTGTGTTTAATGTAATTGGAAAGAAAACCCGTCCAGACATGAGCTCAATGATTGATGTGGAGAAATTAGTCTGTGGGACGCAGCCCAAGGTCAAACACTTGAGTTCATATGAAGAAAGATGATTACCATGGGAGGAACTATGACAACTATAACAATTTCAACAAAGTTCCTTAGAGTGAATACATGTGACAACCCTGTCAACAGCATTTTAATTGGTAATTTATTGAATAATACATCTTTGTTTTACCTTTTAATGTGTCTATGTGTGTTGCATGTAGTGTTAGAAAGAAAGAAAAGTATCTTGTTCATTTTTTTGCACATTTCCTGCAAAGTCAGAACACTGAATTAATACAATGTGGTTGCTGTTAGTATCTACCCTTGTGACCTCACCACCTCTTGTTTTATTCTTCAGTGCCTGCAGACATTAGCTGTCTCAGTGCATAGCTAAAACTTCCAGTACAACAGGGTCCAGGCACTGTCCAGAATCACTCTTCTTTAAAGTGCTTTAGATTCATCCATAATTCCTTAGTGAGGACCAGATGGTTTTTGTCCGCACACTGTTTTGTGTCTTTGCTCCATTAATTTTATGCAGACCCATGCACCACTTACGGCAAAGGAAAGCTTAATCCGAGGCCTAATAGAAAGAGACAGAGTGGCATTCACAGGCATGGATAAATACAGTTCTATTACAAGCAGGCTCCAGAGTTTCAGCACATATGCATGGACTGTGTACAGGCTGTTTTCACACGGTGTCAGCACCATGGCCTTGGTGTCAGTCGCTGACATACTGTACAGCAAGCAGGTGGTCGGTCAGCCTTCTCAACATACTACCAGCACAACTTGGCAGGAACACCAAAGAGACTAATGTTCAAGAAGCCAACTGATGATAAGTGCTGAAACGAGGAGGAGAGAGAGCAGAGCACCGATTCTTGCTTGAATTAGAGTGAACAGCTCTTTAACACTGCTGTCTGTGTAGATTCTCCCTCTACTGAAGTCTAATAGGGATGAGTTGTGGTGAAAAGGTGAGACTGATATGTTGTCTCTGCAGCAGCCTTTCACATCTTTCATCCTTATCCCATATCCCATGTGCATCCTACTACATCCCACTGCATTATAGTGATGATGTCACTGTCATAGTTAGCTTTTACTCAGCAAATAAACAAATTATTATAGGTTTCTCTTATTTCAGTAAGTTGCTGACACAAACAACTTATAGACTCATGAAATACATAACTTAACTTTATATGGCAAACTTGCCAAACTGACATCTTCATGAGGGAAATATCCGAACTAGCTGATTAACCATCTACATGCTAGTGTGATATCCATGTTGTATTTATTTAATTACTTATTTAAGACTTTAAAATCTAGTCTAGTTTAAAGTTTAAAGTCAGTTTTAATTTCCATTCTGTGCTATGGACAATGTAACTAGAACACACTGCAAAGTTATTTATAAGTATGGTGGTGGTTTCTTTGTGTCATGGCAATCTGCATATTGAGTCATTTGTGGGAAAATTAATGCTTAGCAATAAATATCCATTTTTTGAACAATACATTAGTCAGCTGAGTGGGGGTGTGATATAATAGTAGGTATAGTAGCGAGAATGGATGTTCGGTATTTCTGTTTGGTGCAGTGGGTTTTAGAATTGTGCTCAGTTGTGCTGTGGCTCTGTCACTAAGAACAATCTCATTCACCTCCACATGAACCAGTATAAAATTATCAATTACAGCTGCTTTAATTTCAGCTTGGATCAAATACACAAATACAACTACTCATATGTACATTATCCCACATACAGGAACAGCCTAAGCAGCATATGTTACCTTTTAGGATAAACCAAAAAGGTCAATATAATAACATAAAATAAAATAGATATGGACGGTGCCTTCTGTTTCATATCAGAGGTTGGAAACACGTGTTCTATTGACACCACCCACACAATGAACTCTACCACCACCTGAATCTACTGTATCTGCTTTTTCTCCATCATACATAACGCACATGAATCACATATAGGACAGTGAGATGTCTGTCACTGTGGAATGGCAAAGCTCACAATAATAATTTAATAATGTTAAACTGCCTGGTGAAATCCCAGTGGCTCAGTGTGGACATACAGCCATCTAGGTTTCCAGATCTCTCCTATTAATTACTAGGGTGAAATGTGCAATGCATACCAAATATCCACAGACAGTTTCCTGGTCTCAGTGGTAATTCTGTCTGCAAATTAATAAATCAAAGCCCACTGCTAAATTTAGTGGTTACGTGTCAAAAACATATGTTACTACCAGAGATTCATTCTGAAATACTTTCTATATTATCCATTGTAATAAATCTTCACTTTCACATTACACAATACAATATTTCTAAGATCCTGCTGCTTCCAGTTCTTATATTCTGATGTTTAAGATAATGTTAGTGGCCTATAAACACTTTACACTGCGTGTGTTAACACAAAGCCCTGGACCATAAAAATAAAGGATAGATGAATGTTTTAGATTTTCCAAAAACGCGTGTATCTGGGTTATTTCTTAGCATTTAGCAAACAAACTTCAACTATAAGTTAATTATGACCATTCATTTTAGAAATATTTTCTCTTTCTATTATGACAATTCACATTTTTGTGAGAAAATAAAGATAAAATACTGTGAAAGGCCTCTGTTCAATCTAGTAGCGCATGTAATTGCCTCTACACGAGGCAGAGGTACAGTAAAGGAAACTGGCTGAACACAGACGCTTGGCTGACTTTCTCCTTGTATAATGATTCTGGCAGAAGAGCGAAGATAAATCTGTCTTGAGAGAAAAGGAAAAGAGTTTTACAAAAAGAACAGCAAGATGTGACTTCTCACTGGTGAGGAAGAGAAAGAGCAAAAGTAAAACCTAGAGGATTTGTGATTAGATCTAATATCTGTTCCCGGGCTGTCACTCTGAAGTGTGAAAACCAAAGATCCCATGTCAAAACAAACACATGGGATAGCTACCTCAAACAAGCAATTACACATTCCTGTGAAATGTGTTAGCAAGAGGAAGGACTGTTTAAAACCATTAGTAGACAGGTCCTTCCTTCTGGGAAAGTCAAAGAGTCAAACAGGAAAACCTTTGCAGTGCATGCATGTGTTTGTGTGTTTGTGAGTATGTTGGGGGTGGGAACCAAATATCCTCTGTTAACCATTCTGTCTCTGCATGGTTCAACCATCCCCATGTGCGTGGCCTGACAGTCGTAACTCCAGGCAGATAGTGGTCCCAGCCAAGAAATGTCTGGCACATGACTCTCTAAAATCGCAAAACAACTTTTTTGTACTTCAGCTTCTGGACAGATTAACTGTGATTAACCAATGTACTGTGTTACTTTGTAGACTTTTGTTAACATTCAAGAGTCAGTCTAGCTGTTTCCCCGTTTGCGCTCTTTATTATAAGCTGCACTAACCTGCTTCCTACCATACATATGTGACAGTGGTCTCCTTCATATAACAATAAACTGTTTTAAGTAATCTCTTATTTTAAATAAAAGTCAAAACTAACTATAGTCATAGTACTATTGACTATTTATATTGTAATATGTAAAGAACTTAGTTTGAGTTTGTTTTTTTTTATTTCCTAACCAGAACTGAATCCATCCTTATTAGCATACTGTTTTACAGAGTGGAGGCTCGGCTGGGTTGGCCACAGGCTCTAGGCTTCAAAGAAAACCATTCCTCCTAGAGAGAATGTCTTCTACATTTAACTACCCTGAGACCCCCACAGAGCAGCCGCATCCAGTCAAATCTACACCACAGGCTCATTCTGCAGTAGCAAAGTGAAAGCATAAGGTCTGAACTGGGGCTATTAAAGACTGCACAACATGTTTTCCTCTGCAGATATAAGCTATTTCACAGACTCTCAAAGCTTCATTCAGCCTATTGCTGTATGAATGCAGTATGAATGAATGCTGAGTAAGCAGGTTTAGAAATATAACCAGCTTTATTTTAACTATGGTGAATCATATGGTTTTAATCATGTGGGAATGAAAACTTACCATACTGGCATTGTGTCCCTTTAAAGCCCAGTGGACACTGACATATGTGGTCTCCACTCTCTGCACATCGACCTCCGTTAAAACATGTATTGGCACCACACACCCCTGCAGATATCACATATCATAAATTATAATCCTGCATTTCTAAATGTATGGCCATATACAGTGTGTGTTCCTCCATGTAGTCAGTGGGTCGCCTACAATTGCCATATTTTTAGTTTACAACAGCAGTACCAAACTAACACATTACATGTGTACATAATGTATATAATATGATATTACTCACTATGTAAACAGCCCATCTCTTCGCCCTTCTGAGTCCAACCTGGGCAGCACTTGTAAACTGTGTTTATATCCATGCTGTACACCTGCCTGTATGTCGTGTAGTATGCTGTCCTGTGGAGGAGACATGCTGTTACAGTCACAGTAATGATGAGATTTTCTGGTTATATTACACATATGAATATGAGTAATCATTGTAACTCACCACAACAACAAAAGCCACATGTGTGTTACTGTTACTCAAATATTTGGAAGCAATTAGAATTTAAACATGCAGAAATCATATAAAGGCAGTGCACTGTCAGCTCATCATATAACTGCAGTATACTGTATGTACAGCACCCACACACACACCACCACTGACTGCAGGATTGCTTATGGATGATAAGTCAAAGTGTTTGTGTCTCATAAAAGTATGCTTGCCTTTACCTTCTCTCGTAGCCCAAACACCACCTGTGACTGGTGCAGCCCTGTTTCCACACCTTAACCACGCGGGTAAAAGCTTGAACACAAGGCTGACGGGCCCCCAATATGGACATCTCCTTTTCAGCACACACATTTGGCCTGGTCATTGGAATTACACAAAGATAAGAGAAAGTGATGGACAGTGTTTTAAATGCTGTTTTAGCCTTAAGAAAACAGTACATTGTATTCTGTTAAGATGACTTTTAGGACCAACGTTTGAGTACCTCAGTCTTCTCTGTTGTATTTGGCAAGTTATATTCAGGTAGGTGGTGACTGAGATGAGACGGTGGTCTAAGCCTGCTGCAGGCTGCTGCATTTATTTTCAAACACGTGAACTTCTACATTCTAAACAGGTTTTGCACAGACATCATCTCACGCACATCATTTGATGTAGTTTACTGTTTCATGTTCTTCATTAAGGTGCAGAAAAAATAAAGCCTTAAGTGCCCAAAAAACAAAACATTACATTTAACAGGAAGTTCAGTTCTTGTCCTTCAGATCTGCTTGCATCTCCATGTGTATGCATGCTCTGATGTTTACATGTTAATTAAAAGCACAGGTCTAGAGATACTGTGTACTGCACAGCACCCACTTACAGCCTGCATCCAACTGTGCATTTTACTGCAGAGATGCCCCTCCGTGAACCATCTGGCTTTAATACAGCAGCCCCAAGATAATTAGAGGAAAATCTCAACTTCTCCAGTAATGAAAACGATTCACTCGATCTTGTCCAGAGCAGAGTATTTAACATCAGAAACCTCTGGTAGACCAGGCTTCTGTGAAACACAATCACAGTGCGCTGGAATCTATTATACAGACGCAGGTAACAGCAGCACTAATAAATAGCAACCAATCCTCATAGGGGACCTGAAAGAGCGCCCCCTAGTGGACATTAAGCAGAATAAACTATTATGGAACAGAATTACAGACAAAAACTCGATAGTAAAAACTGGGCTGTGTATAGATTGTCTTTTTATAAGTGTAGTCTGCAGCACATTGTTTATGTCAATGCATGTAAAAGTACGAAAGAAAAACTTTCTCATTCACATGATTAGGCTATTCAACTGTAAAATAAAATATTAGTGTAAATTAGAAACAGTGGAAACTATAGGATAACTAGAAAAGACTAGAAAGTCTTTACTTACATGCCGAGTTGCAGCTCCAAACATAATGCGATGTGCATGGTGCTGAATAATATCACACACAAAACGAGAGTGTCTGGGAACATAATTTCAGCCAGTTACAGACACCGGGAGAAGTACTCAGTCGTCGCAGCCTCTGCGTCTATCAAATGGAGAGCATCCTGGCATTAATGGAAGTCCGCTTAAGACGTGATTTTAAAATTTTTTTCTATTAACATTTCCTGAGGCCCATGCGTTATTTTCTGTTTTCTGGATAATCTTAAGGACGACTTATCTCTTGTCAATCGCAGCCCCTGAATTACTCCGAGGAAACGCACCACCCACAATCACTGAGGGGCCAGTTCCCAAATCCCCGGCGACACTAACCTGTGTGCGCAAACATTAGACTAAGTGAACCAGTCGAGCATTCATATTAGGTTCTCAGTCACACGGTGCAGTCCTGTACATACTACTGATGCAAGCACACATGACATATTCAGTCATGAAAAAGAAAATAAAACAACAACATTTGTATTGCACAAATGTTCAACATAAATATTACTTTAGATATAAACAGATAAACTTTATTAAGTTATACGTATAACAGCAACACAACGAAATACAGATACATACTACTATACATAAGTAACATAAGACAAATAGAATAATGTATTCTGTATATTATAAATACTATATCATGTGGGTCCAGAGAGTAAAAATAAAAACATTTAACAATTATTAACAATTATTAACAATCATACGAATGTGCATGTAAAGCATGTTTGAACACTGAAGCAAGAAATAAATAGAAACACATGGACCTCATCTAACATGAATAAGCTGTTTCAGCTTTGTGCAGAGAGTACAAACAGAATAATAATCAATATAAAGAAGTTAATATAATATTGTGACAGACAAAAATATTGCACCACTTCAAGCACAGGTGTAGGCTATTAGTTGACTGGATGTAAGATTTGTGAATAAAATATTTCTGCTTTTAATTTTAGCGTTTTCTACTAATTACGTAACTTCCTCCTGAGTCTTTGCACTTCCTGTTTTGAACAGACAACAGAGGAAGAGAGGAGGGTTCTCTCATGTTTGACAGCTACTTAGCCTGTAATACTTACTCTTAAATTTGCCATTCTGAGTGTATCAGGAGGTTTTTATCACATTTATAATTTCATGAATACAATCTTCCCTGTTGAAGGAGCTTTTATTAGCAACAAACCCAACGGTAAGAAACGCGCTAACGGACTTTGAAATGGCGCTAACGTCAGCGTTAGCTGTCTAGCTTAGCGCTAACCAAAAGTAACCTTAGGCTGGCTCCAAGATTTTGTTACACCTGCTGACACGTATTTAAACCACAAAGCATGTCAACTGCAGTGTAGTTATTTTCTGATTCTTGTAAATATTGGTGAATGTTAGTTTAAAAACACGTTGACTTAGCGGCAGTTAGCTTTCCTAGCATTGGCTAATTATGTGCATCATAATTGATATTAGCACTATGTTAGCGGTGGTATTAAAGGACATACATAAGCTGTAATCCGATCAGCAGTTTTAGCAGGTCTTATCATCAATATTGCTGCAGTTCTGGCTCATGCAGCCTCTTTTGGTGTCCCTCTGACATCAGAAGACGTTAGCATCATATGATGGTGTCACGAGCATTTATTTTATGACTGGGTATCTATAACTCCTGACTGCCTACAGCCCATAAGCTGCTCTAATATTTTTAGGAGATCCTTGAAAAGTAGTAGCTTCACTTTAGTAAGATGTGCAGCTATATTTAAAGCACAGCAGGTTCACAACAGTAGTGAGAATGCTATGATGTTTTCTGGCCTTTGTGACCTTTTTGTGGCTAACAATTCTGTGTTGCTGAACAGGTCATTCCACATAGCCAAATGAGCGCAGCAGCATTCCCATCCCCCACCGCAGAAATGGCAGAGATAAATCGTATCCAGTATGAGTTAGACTACACTGAGGGGATAAGCCAGAGGATGCGCATCCCTGAAATGCTCAAAGTGGCTCCTCAAATCCATGAGGACCCTGTTGGATCTCAGGACCTTCCCCACACTGTCATCATGCAAGTCCCAGAGAGAATTGTGATTGCAGGTTGGTATACTCTTAAACACAGTGTCGTTGTAGGGGGTGGATATGCTGTGCTCCTTTATCACACACAAACATATCATAGGGGTAATCTAGCAAATATATGGCTTTGTTCTGTTGGTTACTAACAGATGCTAGATGTTCTTTTATCAGTGCCTCAGGACTTTGACCATCATGCTTCTAGAAGTCCATTTACTGATAAATATTAGTATCATTTATTAGATTTATTAGTATCATTATTTAAGATGTGTTGGAAAAAATCACAGCAGGTGTCTTGTCTCACTGCTCACATAAACATTGCTCAAAGTCATTAGTCAAATTTAGCTTTGGATTCAAAGTATAAAGTCAATTCGCTGATACTAAACTTAATTTCATACCGTCCCTTGTCAGGAGACAGTAATGACCCCCAGTTCTCCAGACCCAGAGACCTGGACTTAATCCAGTCAACACCACTAGAAACTCTTTCACTGAAAACCCCACCCAGAGTCCTCACCCTTAGTGAGCGGCCTCTGGACTTCATGGAAGGGGAGCAGCGGGTGGCTCCAGACACTGATGAGGTGGTAAGTAATAAAACAATAAATTGTCTATTACCAAGGAAACTGCATAATACCCAATCATTGATTTTAATAATTTCTTAACAATAAATAGTAGCCTGACTTTTTTTTCTGTTTTCATTGGTATCTCTAGTTGCGACCCCAGGGGCGACTACGTCGGGAACGTTCAGCAAGTGAGAATGCAGCTGTCCGCCATAGCAGTCAGCTCATGCGGAACGATTCTGCGTGAGTATTGGCCCAGATTTACTGTTGTAATACTAGCACCGGCTCCATTTTATGCCTTAAATGAGTGCACTATCATGTTGCATCAGCCTGTTGGTTCTATGCTCCGTCCCTTTGTCTTGTCAAAGGTCATTTTGAAAAAGTAGGAACCTTTGCTACTTTCACTGTGAAAGTAGACTTTAGCTATTTGTCACTGACTGTAATTCATTAACAAATCATTTTAACATTTAATTGACTCATTACTTTTGATTTGATCATATAATGATTTTTAAATGTTAATGACTCCAGGGTTAGTGGGGGAAAAATGCAATTTAGTGTATAAACTCTCAGAAACACCATAGGACATAAAGCACATAAAAAACAAACACAAGGAATATTATGATGCAGTCTACAAAGTTTCAATGCAAATATATACAGATGTAAAGAATACTTGGATTAATATTCTAATGTTTGCCGATCTTAGAGTGTTGCATTCTGTAGCCTTATTGTCTAGTTAGACATTTACAATTCTTTGACAGAAAATGCTCTTTATTTCATTCCACACAACCGGCAACTGAAAATTGCATTTTCTTACTGGTTATAGTGTTTGACTCATTTACCAATGCCAGTATTTACATATCCGCCTTCATTTCTGTTTTTTGAGCTCAATATTTAGTGAATCATTGTTTGTGGTTTCTCTATGCTACATTACTTTTACTTTCACTTGATGGTTTTTACAAACAGTAAAGGTGAGGACGGTTTCTTTTCCTTATTTCTCTCCCTCTCCTCTTTTCTTCTCGTCTTTGCTGTTTTGTCCTTTTCTTCTCCTTTTCTCTGAATTGGCTGCTCTTAATGGTGGGCTCTGAGCAGTGCAGCCCCACCCCCCTCAGACACTGTCCACCCTTACCCCCCCCTCACCGTGGCTGAGGAAGAACACAACCTGTACAGCGCTAGTGGCGTTCTGTCTTTCATCCAGTCCACTACACGTCGGGCCTACCAGCAGGTCCTGGAGGTTTTGGATGAGAACCCTCGCAGGTGACCTCCCAATCATCTGGTCGTTTTTTGCAACAAAAAAAATTGGCTTACTAGATTTCGATCAGAGAAAGAAATACAGACTGCATCTTTTATTTCTGTTCGTAAGCACCCTGTCTTTAATAAAGGGGGATCCTGCTGGAATCCTGGGTGTATTTCTGTGATAGAAAAGTTGTATGCATCTTTCTGTTCAGCATCGTGAGTGCCAGAAGTACAGTATTCCACTCTATCCATCTCTACTGAAGGACTAAAGGTGCTTTCAGATAGGACGTGGTGGACACAGCACGTGCTTTCAGATAGGACGTGGTGGACACAGCACCGCACTAAAAATCCCATTCAGTTCTATGTTTATTATTGCAGTTGTTGTTGTTATGTTAGAGATTTCTGCTGAGCTGGGCACAGCGCAAGGCTGTGTCTGCAGTCCCGCATTGTGCAGAAATAAAAAAATTTTAATTTGGGCGCAGCGCAAGTTACGTAAACTCGCCGTGTCCAATTGTAAAGCCCGGCAGCTCCTTGCAGTTGGGTCTGTACAAAAGCAGAAAGTTGGTCCTCCATGCAGTTGCTGAGACTCTGTGCTAATCTGAAGTACACCTGAAAATGGTCGGGGTACAACTGCAGTCCCTGAATGAGCCTAAAATCACCCAATTCCTGCCGTTGTTTTAGGATTTTGTGGACCCACACCCTCTTTATTGCTTCAGTCCATCTCCATCTCCTTATCATCAAAATTAAAGACAAGGCTTTTTGCTGATTTACAGACAAATATATGATGGCGCTCCTTGAAATAGCCACCAGCCACCGGTACTATCCGCTAATCACTTCCTGTATTTTTTGTTTTTTTGTACGTTGGCGTTCTGGCTCTGCGCCCACCCTCCGCGGTGAGCGCAGTGCAAACCGTGTCTTATCTGAAAGCATCTTTACAGTAAATCTGATCTATTTACCAACTTATTTAAGTTCCACTGCGGTCCTGTCAGATACTTTTAATTTAAAGGAATGTTGAAGGAACGATGATGACCCTCATTAGAAAATGTGTTTGTTGTATCATCATCGTCATCAGAGTCCATCACTGAACAAAGACATCCTTGATGTACTCACAAACACATTTTAGCATAGACTTTTTTCAGGGTTTCGCAACAGTTTTTGAATGTTTGCCTTCCTGATGACTGAAAGCAGAAAGAAAGGCTCGCTAAATGTTACAGAGAAGAGATATGTATTTATACCTTCTATACATTTTAGAAGTGTAATGTGAGTTGCAAAGTTTTGTCCACATTCCTAGCCTCATATTGGGGGAAATGTTTCTGAAAGCAAACACCATTGCATGATCTGTTTTTGAAATATAATGAAAACCATATAAAATTAGACAAAATGTAAAAGGCCTTGAAAGATTAGCTTGTTCATTACCAGGACATTCCGAAAATGTTATGGGAAGGACGTGCAAGTTGTGTCTGTGTGTATGCAACATTGTACCATATGTGTTTCTTTGTCTTATTTTCCCCTTCTCCCAACCCTGTATTTCCCCACCTCTTTAGCAAACCATCTCTGCGAGGGGGGTCGGCTTCAAGCTCTAACCCCCTGCACGAATCCAGGTAACTTCACCTGGCACTTAATCTTCATCCTGTTCCTTTTTCCTTTTCCACATCCTTTCTTATCTTAATTCTCATTTCAGGTAAAAAGTGAGGTATAAGAATCATATGACTTTGTGACATATCTGAAATGTGTTATCTAATTTAGACATGCTGTGTTGTGTCTAGTTGAAATATATAATAAGTGGCTGTTCTCTTTTAAGACTTGCATTATCAACGTATGAACCCACACTGGATGGGGTACCTGATGACATGACTGCTGTTGATGCAACAACGCTTCGTCGTCAGGTAATTTTCAATAAATAAATAATGTCTGTCCTGTAGTGCCAGAGCAAATAATCAAAAAAACATTTTTTTTTTTATGTTTAGCTCATCAAGTTGAACCGGAGACTGCAACATCTGGAAGAGGAGAACAAGGAGCGGGCAAAGCGAGAGCTGATCTTGTACTCAGTCACTGTAGCTTTCTGGCTTGTCAACACCTGGGTCTGGTTGCGACGTTAGAGCTGACTTGTCTTTCTGCTGTCACTATGACAGGAGAATGTAGCATCCTATATTATATGTGTCAAATGTTAGCTCCTTGCTGCACTCGGTACCTGTGTCAGGAAGACCTGCTGTACACAGGACTGAAGTTTTGATTTTGTTTATTTAATACATGTACAGTTTTATTTTTTTATTCCTCTCCCACTCTGTCTATTCTGTTTGCTCATGCTTTGTTTTTATTACAAATCAAATGATTCCATGCTTAGAATGACTTGTTGTAAATATTTGTTGTTGTCTCTCAGAGCTTTGGAAAGAACTCGCCCAGAGCTACATAATAGCATAGTTTACCAAAATATGACAGTGGGGGCTGTGGTTTGGAAATGTAAAATGTTCAATATTTAATGCAAAGAGAGTATTATGTAACTTGAACTGAGAAATGTAAAACAATTTAGTAAAACCATACATTTAATTTGTTGTCATGTGTTGACTATATAATGTTTGCTGTAATTTGAAGAGGGAACATGTAGACTTTACATCTCTCACGACTTTTGAATTTTCCTTTTCGCTTTACATTTTTTTTTACACTGGTTATTTTTTTTTTTCATAATGGCCCTGCGATAGACTGGCGACCTGTCCAGGGTGTACCCCGCCTCTCGCCCCATGACAGCTGGGATGGGCTCTGGCACACCCGTGACCCCTACGGGGACTAAGCGTTATAGAAAATGGATTTTTTTTAATAATAATTTCTACCAAAAATAAAAATAATTTTTTTAATGAATGACTATTACTTTAGGTTATTGACATTTTTAAATGTCAGTGTTGTATGTCATTATTGCTTTAGGATGAGGGTAAAAAGCTACTATTGCCACTAAAGGAAACCAATAAAAATAATTTGGTCAGCATTAAGATTTAATCTGTATTGACACAGTTTTACAATCAACAAACAAAATGGTTTTGAAACTTAGAATTTCTGTATTTTTAACCACTAAATATTCATTTTTAAATAAATGCAACTATATTTGACTAATTATGGCCTCACAAAACTGAATAAAATCTATCTCCTGTCAAAATTCAACATTTCATTTGAAGCCCTGAAGTTCAAATGTTGAAAACATCATTCAAGCTCCTCAATCAGACATCGTGCTGGAGGGGAGGTTTGGTTCATCTTGTACTTTTCCGTTGCATCAAATATCTGTGGCTTGACGACATCCCAGTCATCTGCATATGGAAGTGATGAAGACCTGCTAGAGGCTTCACTGAACAATGAACATTTGTCTGGACTAGCAGTGAGGATGGCTTCACTCTGATTCCCATGTGGCTCATCCTCATCACTGCCTCCTGATATGACCTCTATTTTAGGTTTGAACACTTGCCGAGAAGAGACCACCGCAGAAAAGTCATCTGTGTCCACATCCTCCAGATCAGGTAGGTCATCGATACATAGTGAGCGATGCAGTGGAAGGTGAATGGTTTCCAGTTGCTCTGCATCCTCTAGCTCTGTGACCAGTGGTCCAGGACAGTGTACTGGTACAACCTCATCTGCTTCAGGAGGAGCTGCCCTGGACAGAGGAGGACGTTTCTTATCACACTGATCACTCCTCAGCTCTGGTACACTTCTCTGCTCACTTTCTGCTTCATCTCTGGTCAACTGGACTCCACCTGGCTGGTTTTGTTGTTTGTTATCTTGTTTTGGTACTTGGTCCCCTTTGAACGTCTCTACTTCTGTGCTCTTTTCTCTCGCTAAGTTGTCAGGATTCAGTTCTTCTTTGTCTTCTGTCACAGGCCCTTTTATCTGTGATTGATCTTGGTCATCTCCCTCTAAGTTCTCTCTGTGCAACTCTTGACCCGACTGCTCTGCTTCTAGACGTTCTCTGACTGGCTGCGGTTCTCTGATCGCATGTGCTGCCCGACTTTGCAAAAACTCCTCATGGGCATCCAGGCTGTCCTGCACAAAGGTTTTGATTTTCTCCTCTTGTGGTGAAGTCACAATCTGGGTGTCATTTACCTCACAAGGAGTGGTGGAAACCCCAGTGTCCCCTGAGATTTAAAAAGAAAAACCTTTAGTGTATGTGTATTTTCATGCAGGTTGAACAAGTTTAAGACCGTGTTTACCTTTCTCCTGTAGCTGTTGTAGTCTCTCCTGGGCTCTCTTTCGAATCATTGCTATGCCATCCAGGCTGTCCTGAATTTTCCTCCTCTCTCGTGTTTCCCACTTCTCCCTCTCTTTACGTTCTCCCTCCAACCCTTCCACTGCCCATGCCTCTGCACACGCTCTGTCTTTGGGGAATACAGGGCGATCATCGAGGAAGGTGAGCTGCTTGAGTCGTATAATCATAGTCTTCCTGTAGTTTGGGATTTTTTTCACCACCTCATTTCCCATTAGATTTAGTACCCGCAGGTCTGGCATGGTCTGAAGTACAGAGATGATCTCAGGGTCATTTAACAGGTTGTGAGACATGTCCAACACACTGATGGCCACACACTGACTCAGGTGCTTTATGTCCCCCACAGTTTCCAGCTTGTTATGGGCAATCTGCAGAGTACTCAAGTCAGGTAGGCAGGAGATGTTTTCTATGATGCGTATGTAGTTGTTGGAGACATTCAGGGTGCAGAGCTTTTTCAAATGTTCAAGGTTTTCCAGCTTGTGTATGAGGTTCTGCTGAAGGAACAAGCAGCGCAGATCAGTCTGAGCATCCAGGTTCTCAATGCGTTGGAGCCCGTTGCTCTCCAGCCAGAGACACTTCAGTCCCGTATACTCCTCTAAATTTTCAATGGTGGTGAAACCTTTGAAATGCAGATACAACGTATCATTCAGGCAAGGTGTTGAGTAAAGTTTGTTCCGCTTACAGTGGTCTTTCAGGAATATCTTGGTCATTCGTGGTCCTGATCGCGTTTCCCGTTTCTCTTGAGGGGTGTTTTGCAGTTTTATCATGGCACCCACCCCATTTTTAACTTTCGTTCTTTCGGTATCTCTACCTTCCACTTCAGTTGCTGCCACCACCTTATCGCCCATCGTTTGGATTTCAGCGGTGAAGATCGACCAAATATTTAAAATATCTCTAATATATCTATTTGTTTTCGAACTCTTTTACCGCGTATTAATTGTCTAATGTTGTAAATTTCACACAGCAGTCCGAGCTAGTAACCAGCCTTAGTTACCGTTTACATTTGTTTCTATGGTAACGCAACGCAACGATTCCCGACATGGCCGGATGTTGCTTTTTGTTCCTTGTCGGACAAGTTTAGCTGTTGCAACGTACTGTCATAGAAGCAACATGGCGTCAGGATACATACTAAATCGTGGTGCGCTGACATTAGGAATTCATTGCCAGCGTGTTTGTAGAAACATATCGTTATCACAGGTTAGAGAGAAAAAACGTTGGATGAAAGCATACACATATCTCATGGCGAAGAAATTAAAGCTTGAGGGACCTCCGCCACCGAAGCCACGGTAAAGCTAACGTTAGCTAACATGAGCTCACTAGAGAGCATCTCAAGGCCATTACCACATTTGATTAAAAAAAATCTGTGTGTTTAATAATTTTTCTCAATTGAGTAGGATAGATATATGTAACATTATAGTCGGATTACACAGGTTCCAGTACAGGCTTGTTTAGTGGTCAGGAGCTTCTCTTTCCACTGTTTATCCAAATGAATCCAGGGGCTTAACCTTAGCTGACGTGGTGTCTTTGCACAAAATGAGGAAAACCTAGATCTTCTTCTTTTATTCTCAATTTGTGCTTCAGGTTTAATTTTAAAGAGTTTTTGCATTAATTATAACATTTTAACCATAAATCTATGTCCATAATTTGCTCTCAGGCACCATGTTTAATGTATTTATTTTTTCCTTCAGCTCTCAGCAGCCTCACTGGGATTACCATGCTGAAGTTCAGGCCTTCAGCACACGCCTTCATGAGAATTTCTCCCTGGAGGTACTGAAGACAGCCTTCATCAATCCCTGTTACCTGAAGGCAGAGCAACAGAAGAGACAGACGTTAGGTGTGGATTCAGAGACTACCGCTCTCGTCCTGAAAGATAATATTCAGCTGAGCGAAAAAGGAGCTACTTTCACCCAAAGTTTCCTTACCGATTGGTGCAGGGCAAGCTTCCCAAACCTGCCAACTGAAGGAGTGGAGAGTATCGTAGGGCACCTCACTAGCACAGCAGTTGTGACCTATGTAGCAAGAAATCTTGGTATTGAAGACCTTGTTATGAGTGCAGAATGTCCTGTTCCTGATAATGTGCTCCATTCCACATTCATGGCTGTGATCGGAGCTCTACAGGAGAGCAGTGGAGCAGAGCGAGCAGGATTCTTCCTCAGGGTAAGAACTTTGTTACACAGCACTGTGAACATTCAGTGTTTTGTTTCAGAGTATCTAGACTTGACTGGCTAATTTGTCTTTCCATTCCTTAGGATTTCCTGATTACTCAGCTGATTGGAAAGGACCTGTTTGACATGTGGACAGTAGTCAACCCCATGGGACTGCTGGTGGAGGAACTCACTAAGCGAAACATCCCTCTGCCAGAGCCTCGCCTCATCAGGACTGCTGGAGCCAGTACAGTCCTGCCACTGTACTTTGTTGGCTTGTACAGGTATGCATGCTGTTATCTGAAATACAGATTTTGGGTTTTGTAGAGATGCAGCCAATTCATAATAATAGTTTAAACTGTTTTGTGTATAATCTGCCTGTTCTTAATTATTTCTCTCTGTCCATCTGTGTTGATTCAGCGATAAAAAGCTTCTTGCTCAGGGTCCAGGAGAGACGCTTATAGCAGCTGAGGAAGAGGCAGCTTACGTGGCCCTCCGGAAGCTTTATGGTTATACTGAGAATCACAGACCCTTGGACTTCTCACCACAACAGCAGCAGCAGCCATTAATTCAATCAGTCAACTGCAATTAATGAAGTGACAGCTCCTATACCGCAGCAGGAAATAATTTAAGAGAATTGCAGGACAGTGGCATCTACTTAAGATAATTTAAAATAAAGCACACCTTGTTTGTCTAGCGCAGACTATATAGGTTGTTAGGTCAAAGCAACTGGAAGTAAGATCACCATCTATATTATTAAACATTAGACCAACAATGTGTTTGTCACATCTGTTTCTTTGAAGTATTTCAATGTCTGTTCTCCTACATAAGAAAAAAAAAACAAAACTTCATTGTCTAAATCAAAAGTTTGTATGTGTTGTAAGATGCAACTTTCAACAATACTCAAGAGTCTGATAATATTCAAGTCCACTTGTCCTGTAGCTTACCTTGGCTGATAACCTACAGTTTCAGAAGTCTGATATGTGGTTGTCCATGTAAATAATGTATTGATTCTCAGTCATCCAAGTGAGGTTATCGCTACGTTGAGTTATGGGAATTGGACTTCTTTCTTGTAAGGTCAGAACGTTTACTGCGTATCCAAATGTTTCGACCTTACAAAAAGAAGTTACCATGACTCAATTTACAGATAACTTAATAATACAATTGTCATTTGGTTTAGTTTGTTCTATTGTAATATGATGATCATCTGTAATAAAAAGTAAAAGGTCTGTGTACATCATGACTTTCTTCTAAATGTTTATATTTCTATAGTGTATAACTGTATGCTTTTATGAAGAATGAATGGATATAAACTTCAAATAGATATATAAGTAGAGGAACTGAGATTGAGCTACAAAAGTGAAGCTCATAGGGTGAACATGGTAAGATTTTTCACTGAACTCTGCAGAGCCCTCGTTCTTTTACGCTTTCAGTACCGTAAAATTTTATTATTAAGTTGCGGAGTGACTTTAATAAGTGACGTTTTTTGTGCAAGTCCACATAATTACAATTAAACACTCGGTGTTGCAGTAACGATGCTAAACCACACGGCGGCACTGGTGTGTTAAAGATTAATATCAGTCTGCACCGTAATGAATAGGACCAAAGAGAACACAAGAGACAAGATACTTCAGGTCCCAGTTTTTGCCTCCTGGATCTGTTGTTTTACAGGCGAACCTCGAGCATGTTTCTTTATTAGTTATCTGTTTAAACGAGCGTTTGCCATACTGCTCACTGTTTGATAGCGTCAAAGAAGCGAACATACAGAAATGGTAATTACAATAATACACATTAATTAAATTAACTGCGAAACTTCGTACTACGTAGTAAGGTACACTGACGTCATGGGAGCGGCATTATTGTTCTTAACAGCTTCTAATATCCTTATCTTATCTTATTAAACGTGCCCGTTCGAAAACTGCTGCCAACGTATTTGAACAATTAACGACATTACAGATCCACGTTTTGCTCTTACCAAAAGCGAGGAGACGATGACTACCTAACGGAATTTAAGCAAAGGCGGAAGTAGATGACAGGAAACATCTTGCTTCTTACTAGACGTGATCCAAACTCCTTGTTCGAGGAGACGCGAGGCCGCCCTGACAACAGAGCAACCTAACCATCCCATCTGTCTTCATCACCGGTCGAAACCGTTACAAAGCACAGCCCTTTGTTTCACTTGTAGCTAACGTCAACCCTCCCGTTTCCCTCGGTTTTATTCAGTCTTGCTGTGCATCCCTTACCATGGCGGCGAGTGCGAAGCGAAAACAAGAGGAGAAACACCTGAAGATGCTGAGAGAAATGACGAGTTTGCCTCCTAATAGAAAGTGCTTTGACTGCGACCAGCGGGGCCCAACCTATGCCAACATGACTGTGGGCTCCTTCGTATGTACCTCCTGCTCAGGCATCCTGTAAGTATTAAGTTGCGGAGTGACCTTAGCTTAGATATGGCGCACACCATATAACGTTTAGTGCGCTTCAGCTAACGTTACATACATACGGCAACCAAAACCAGCTAGCCAACTAACACCTAGCAATAACTTACATTAAATGTTGTCCTTTATTAATCCAACCAAGCTGTTTTAATAGTGCCTAGCGGTGCCTTGTTGGGCGGAGTACATAGTGGTGCCACTGTTCAGCACAGTAAGCTAGCAGCTCCCGGGTAGCTAGCTAACTTTAGCCTCCAACGCTAGCCACTGAACTTATCTGACACTTGGAAACGCTAGGTCTTCAGATAAGCCTTTGGCCAGCTGCTGCTACCAGTTGCTGATAACGTTAGGAACCACCACCACGTTGTTGCTGAGCACACTGGCTTGGTTATGGTATAACGGTACCTACCACACATAAAGACGCATGGGTATAACTAGCTATTGGTACAGTTCAATTCTCTGTTGGTCGATGTTTCCTTTTAGTTTTATACCTAGATAACGTCAATGTCGTGTGTTAATTTATTATAGTAGCCTAGAGTCATCAATGTGATTTAATTCACTAGCTGGTCTAGCTAAGTGTTTTCTTTGACATGTCGTTAAATGATGGTTGCCTCATGGGCGTGTGAAAGTCACGTAGAAGATTATGCATAAGAGTATGAATGAATAAATACTGGTATTCATGCCATTATCAGTTGCATTTAGTCCAACCTTCTATGTTTTTATCAGAAGAAAAACTAATACACTGAACCTTTTAAGACGAAAAAAACACCTACATCTTCATCTTGATCCCAGTCCTCTATGTTTTGACTTTAGATAGTGTTTGCCTGACTAAAAAGCTTTGCTTTGCAGTTGTGTAACCAAGCATCTGTAGTTTGGGATTAGTGAAGTATTCTGTTTCTTTTTATTCAGCTAAAGATGTCCCACCTCAGTGCAGCTGTCAAATTTTAAATGTTTTTAAATTTAGTTTAGTTTTAATCTATATGTGGTGTTGGCCACATTTGCACATTGTAATGTTATCTAGTAATTACAGTTTGTGGTTCTCCAAATGATTTGGTGTGTTGCTTAACTGGCTGATACATTTTAAAGGAAGTCTAATATTACCATATTGCATGACATTGTGCTAATCTGCACATAATCAAGATGTATGAGGATTACACATTTTCTCTTCCAAGTGCATTGACATTTGGTTCACCCAAGACTAAATTATGCTTGAATACGTCAGTTGCTAAAAGAAAACGCGAACCTCGCTTTTACCAAATATATAAATTGTGTTTACTTATTGAAAGCCTTTGTAAGTGAAACATTTGAGAAGAATATGTTGGCCGTGGCCCATTAGTAGATAACTCAATAAGCTCCTCATCTGTTCATACTGCTCTGCACATCCACATTGTCGGGAACATGCACTGGTCCTTTGTGATTTGTTATGGAAATCTTCCTTCCATTCTGTGTTTATGAATAACAATCGTTCTAATAACACTGCAGGGGAATGTAGTTGTTGCTCGCTTGGTAATTCCACACAGATGATCTTTTAGTTGACAGTGGAACAGATGCCTGCTTTGAACTTTGAAGGTAATTTAGTGTAGTGTTAAAAATAATAAGATGAATTGCGTGTTTGCTGATGGGCAGAGTTTGCCCTCCATTTCACTTCACCAGTGGGTGTGCTGGGACTTCATTGTGAATTTCCCATCTGCTCATCTTGTGGTATTGCAGTTTGTAATGTGAGTTAATTGAGTTTTTTTTTTTTAACGTCTTGAGGTCACGGTTAAGAATCCCACTCCAATCTGTCTTGCCCACTTTTTATTTAGACAAAAAAGAATTTGAGAAAAATGGTCCCAGCAAAAGAGTGTGTGAAAGGATTGATATCTGTCTGATGTATGCAGGAAGCCTGGTGTGATTGAAGACTCAGGAAGTGGCATGTCCCCACCACACTGCGACATCAGCAGCATGTGATTTAAATGTGCAACAGGAAGTAGCAGGTCACTGTCTGCCTCTCTGTTTCCTTTTAATTCTAGACTGGCAAAGAACTTGGTATTGTTAGAGAACGCCTAAAAGACTGTGCTCGGACTTGGCTTTAGTGTGGCTTTATACACGGTTTGAGCTTTAGCAGTGTTTGCTTCTTTAGGGATGGTTGTAGGGGCTTTACTACCTACCTCATAATGCAGTTCTCCAGTTGTGGTCATTTAATGGGTGGAGTTGGAATCTGCTATGTAAACACATTCCTTATGAAGGTGGAGGCCTTCCCAGGAGGTACACCACTCACGATTGTCTCATTTTGGAGAGTTGCTCATGACAGGAAATAACCCCACTTGGGCTATGTGAGTGAGCAAGCAGTGATGCACCATGATAGTGAGGGTATTCAATCCAAATATCCTGAATAATATGAATCCTTGACAGATTAACAAACATGTCTTTAAATGTAAAATGGAGTGTATTTGGTTTTCCTAGCTCTCTAACATCTAATATCTCAAAAAGGACTGTTATTGTGTGACTTGTCATATAAAATTACGAATTGCATTTGACTTGGAGCAGCGAAGTGAAGGATGGTGCATAGTCCCTTCTCTTTTGAGAACATTGCCAGTTTCATGCAGCCTGGAGCTATATATCTACATGAACATGAGTTTTCCTTGGCTTAGTTTGTACAGAAGAGACTAGATCATAATTATTTTACTGTGCAATATGTGGTGCTATTCTGTGATACACTAAGCAACTCAGTAGGCAAGATGGGAAAATTGGTGGACCTGAGTACTAGCTGGACTGGAGCTGGACTTTATTGTACCATACTGGAATCCAGGACACAGAAATGACCTGACAGTTCTATTGTGCATTACATTTTCAGGATATAAAATTAATCTGATAATAACATGATTCCCTGTTTGTTGATAAGACCTTTGTAAGTTGAGAAAGAATTTGAATCAAACAGCAGATATATTTTAAGTATTTTAAATAAAATACCACAAACTAACAAAACATTAACTAACAAGCATTAGAATTTTTTAACTGTAAAACTGCATGGAGATGAGCCCTGTATCTGACCTATTTTCGTCTTTATGAGACTCGTATCTGATCGCTGTCCTACCTCAGGGCACTGAACAGCACTTTAGAGCTTTCACAAAGATTCACCCACAGCCTTGGCTTCTGTTTTTTGCAACTGACTGGCTTGTCCTAAAACACTGAGAACATTGTAGTAGATAAAGGTGCAGTTAATAAATTGGTGATATTGGGCTGTGTAAAGAAAAATGACCTGATGTAAATCCAAAAGCCTAAAATATCTCAAATTATAATAGTTTATTACTAATGATGCCAGCATGATATAACAAGACAGATAATATAAAGTAGTAGTCATTGTTATCTTCCATGTTAGATGGACACATTCACATTTTATTCATTGTGAATAGACACAGCTACTTGGATCTTCACATACATTGTTGCACAAAGTTGTGGCTACATTTGTCTGGGTCAGAGCAAACTGTTATAAATATATCTTTTGTTTGTAGCATGTTGAAGCAATGCAGTCAGCTGATTGATAGACGTGTACAGAATGGGCGGAGATGAGAAAAAGTTCTTCAAGGGTTATAAGCAGTGAATAATTAAACAGTCCTGTCTAGTATTTCACTGCCGTCAGGATCTGCCTCCTCTATGTGTATAACCAAGTTTGTAATTGTGACACTGTGGCTCTTATTTCCTACAGAGTTACCAGAACAGCCATACAAAAATTAGCAAGTTAAATGGAATTAGTTGTGTATTACTTCTAAAATACATTAACTAATGTTATGTATTATAACCTAAGAGGGCTAAGTTGCTTGAAAATCTTGAGTTCTGCTCTGTGAGTTTGCTTTTTATGTTTGTGTTTGCAGGCAAGTAACTTCTTGTGCTGTCTTTAATAATCTCAGAGCACAAAATACAGTAAAACTGAATCCACATTCTTTAACTGAAGGCTTGTTTACCAAACAGTTTTACTCAAGAAAACGCAAGTGAGTCTTAACAGTAGGTGTGTGCAACAGGTTTTCACAAGCAGGGAAGGAACAGCTAATATTCAAATAGTTTCATCATTTATTGGCAGCAATATGCCTTTCTTCTTGATGCTTTTAAACCAGCAAAACCAATGTGCTGGCATGTTGATTTTGCTGGTGTTGATTAAAAGAATGTTTAGGGTTGCAGTTTCAGGAGAATGTAAAAGCTAGCTTAATGAAGTATGGTTGTTGCCTGGGCCTTACTGACTGCTCTGCACTAGAAATGCTGCTAAAAGAACCATTGGGGATTGTGGGAGGGGGG